>JAMKCH010036540.1:0-26841 GCA_023653785.1 Ophioderma brevispina | reverse complement strand
TGTGGCCATATCAATTATTGCAAGAAGACTTTCTCGCTCATTCAGTTAAAACACCTCTTTGTTAAAATCAATACACACACACAGTTTTGCATTGTACCACAACAGGACTATTGAAACAAATCCCCAAAAAAGTGCAACTTTGGTTGGGGTTTTTTGCGTCTTTCAGACGCTTCTATCTGCAAGCCATTTTTGCACGAATTTGTTTTTAAAAGCGAGGTGTTAAATGCAAGACAACAGCTCTAAGCAACAAAATGTACATTTCGGAAACTTTCAAAATGATCGGACTTTTGCACAATAAACATGCAGGGTAATTGGTTGGCCAAACTGTAGTTGCAAGTGTATGTGTAATTTGCAATTATAATTTTTTAGACTGTATTTTTAAGGCCAATATTTCGTGGTGATTTTAATTACCATTCTATAATAATATAATTTAAATTATTTTCTCTTTGGCAGGATAGAGGATGTCCATATGAGGACAAATAAGTTTAAAGAAAGTGTTGCTTACCCCCTGGTGTTATCTTTGCCTGTGCCTTTCGATTCTGCAAACATTTCTATAGGTTTAATTTCTGTCAATTCATCACATTGCTGGCAGAATTCATTATGCACCTGTTAACAAAAACATTTATTAAGTTGGTTTGTTGTGTGCTATTCTTTCACAAGATAAGCCATACTTTAAGAATGATGCGCATAGATGCGACAGTGCAATAGACTGTAAGCTCTGCCATTGTGTTTGTCACGTGTGACAAATAGTATAAAATGAGCTCATTCTTCAACTTTCCATTCAATTATTATTATGAGTTGGTTAAGATTGTTTTCCCTATCCCCCAACATTAATACAACAAGAAATTAGCGGTGCGTAATTACGATCGCCCTTCAACCGTGGTGAATATGTATGCGCATTTAGGAATATTAGAAAATATTTAAACAGGAAAAGATATAAAATATAAATTCAAGATTTGATTAATCATAACATCCTTACTCTCGTTATTACACTTCCACTGTGGGGGTACATACATTTGTTGAAAACACAAAATTCCTGCCAAACTAGGGGCCTTTTGTATGTGACAATTGCAGACCTCTCACCACTCCTGCGAATCCCGGATGGAATAACACCATTTTTGTATTTTCAGCTTTAGGGTAATAGCTTACATTTATAACCATGGTATGCCTTAGTTGTCATAAGGCTCTGAATATTGGCATGTTTTCTACACATAAATTGTCCCGGTTCATCAGGATTATAAGTGTAGTTCCCTTAAACCTTCGTCCCCCCCCCCCACTCACACCACAAAGATCAGCTCCAAATGTTAAAAACAGCATCCAAACTAAAGGTACGGCGCCCAGAATCTAATGATAATAATACCCAAAACAATGATTTTTTTCTAATTGAGTGATATTCCCTTTTGGCAAGTTATGAAAATGTCAGTTACCACAAACACTGTTCTTGTCAATGAAATGACACAATACTTGTGCTTCAAAGATCAGTCATAAGGTGAGCTTCATGGTGAGCATCTTCCTTTTCAAACATTGTTGAGGTTAGATTAAAGAGTCAAGGATTCTGTCAAATTTGGATTTTAAGCTTTGAAAAACAAAACCCACATTTTCTGAGATTTTTCCAAAAATATTTTTAAAGAACATAGCAGTTATTTCTATCTAATAAGCTGGATTAACATTCCACCTTTAAACAATTCAACTGAAGCTTAATTTACATGCTGACAATTACAACACCATGTGCAAGTAATTATGTTTGTTGTTGTGTTCAAAATGAGCTCAGTTTTTAAAAAGTTCAATGCAACAAACACATTCAATTGTTGTATCAAGGTTGGGTGTGCATTGCTTGCACTAATAGTTAACTACTACACATAATGTTGTTCCTGTGAAGAGAAATCACTCTAAGAAGCACTGGTATTATCCCTTTAACCACTTTTAACACTTGAATCTTTCAGTGTTATACAGTGGGACTAGGTGTCTCATATTGCCAACAGTCAATGATGGTGTGGTACTTTGTCTAGCATCCCACTTGTAACCTTTTATAAGGTTTAGATCCACTACAATCTTTCCTTTTCCTAATGTTTTTGTTCAATTTCTCAAATGCTATGTGTATTCTGCATGAGTCACCTTTGAATCTAACAAGAAGCTCATATGACTTTTTTACACAGGGGACAGAATTGGGCTAAACAGGATTCTGCATACTACGTAATTGGCTGCTATAGGACAGATGTGAGCCAAAAGGTTAACTTAGTGTAAGATTTCTTTCTGCAACTTGTCATTTATTGAAACTTCAGGTCGGGTCAGGTTTTCCTTGAGGGGGCCTGCTAACTCTGGGCAAATCCTGCGTAACCGTACTATCTGTCCCAGGGACGGTTTCCGTCAAGGCTAAAAACCGTCACCCCCATCGGTTTTTCTAAGAAATCCGATGAGGAGGGTAGCTGGTTCCCTTGGTAGCACTAACTACTACTAAATAGTTTACATTAGTGAATCATAATGTCTGTTAGTTAAAAACGCAAATTAAAATGATGCATTTTGGTTAATTTAAATAAATTTTAAGCTTCTAATAAGCATGGCTTTGTAATAGAGAATAACTTTTTGTGAAGTCCCTGATGGAAAAACCCCCTTCCCATTGAGGACGTTCAAGAGTTTCTCTCCCCATTAGTCTAGGTTCATTGGAACTAGCCATATGGAGAATGTAAAAAGGGTTGGGCATAGCCTCAGCTTACCACTTCTATACCTTGTCTGGTCTGAAGTAAGTGGACGCCGCAATCACCGAGCCGGCCTTACAGCTTCATGGGCACTTGTGCTTCGACTATGTGCACAATGAAAGTTGGTACAATGTATACACCAGGGTTGTTTACTTCAGACTTTCAAGCTGGATAGATTATAGAATCAATATTTTATGTTGCCATACCAATCTTTATAGGATCTCATCAATCGGTAGTTTGGCTCCCCCGTAAAGAGTTTGACCATGCCTATATTTAGACTTTATTGTTAATTCTACATACTGCCTTGTGTTAATACTGTTCTGACATTCTCTGAGTGCTACGTTGTACTGCTTGAGGAATTCTTTCAGCTGCCGTAGATTGCTTCTTCTAAATTTGGAATTGCTACAAGAACCAAAGCAACAACAATTCAAATTACAATCATGTTACTTTGATAGCAAATCTTATGTCATTTAAAGAATCACACATGCTTCAGAGAGGTTCACCTTATCCTTAATCCATCGTTCAGCTACAACACAGGCCAATTTCTTTCTTCATGGTATTACACACAGCCCTACCACCAGAGTAGACATGGATTACCTACCCACTATCCCGTACACTCGCCGGCCAGGATTCCGTGTATTTTTGCCGCATAGACGGATAGTGTACACACAGCGGCTGTCTGCAACCGTCTTGAGTAGTCTACGTGGTTACACCGGCTCTCATCGCCCAGTAATTTCCATGGCCAATTTTGTTTTGTTGTATTTTTGGCATATATTTTGCATTTTTTATTACATTGCGGGCATGGGGGTTTTTGATGATGCCCGATTTGAATTTCGAGATTTTCCTCAAAAAACTTTCAAAAAATGCTAAAACGGAGCCCCTATTGTATAGCGCCCCTCATTTCATGAAATTTTCATCCACTCTCAAAAATGGCCGCGTGGTAACCGCGGGTAGCTAACTTGGGAGCTCGTGTCTACTCGGGTACTGTCTACTCAACATCCACCGTCTCCCTCCACCTATTGGGCAACTACAGGGTAGCCATTGTGGTAGGTACACCAGAGTATCCACATTACTGTTTAACCTAATAACTGTGTACTCTGTAAGCCTTAGCTTGCAGCTACCGCCCCCGTCGCATTAGCCCAGTGGGTCACGTGCAGTAGCTGCCGCGGTAGAACTGGTGTAGCTGCCGTAGCTACCACGTGAGTAGAATCAGGCCCGTGTAGTCAGGCACATACTTGTCCAATAACCTGAGTGTGAATATTTCTCAGAGCAAGTGGTTTGAACCTATCTACTTGATCCAAACAAAACATCTTCAACATCATCAAACGTTCAGGGAATAGAGCTGCGTTCTCGCAATGGCATGTTCTTTTCGAACCTAATGACAAAAACACCGTGCTGGCTGACAAATTTAAGCTTGAACAAATTTAACAAAAATGTGAAGAAATCTTATGAGGCAAAAAATTTCTTATGGAATTTTGATACCTGTGTTAGTATAGTAACCTTGGAGTTAATACTATTAACCATGGTTCAACCCATAGTTTGTTGGACTCTTATGACACACTTGCTAATGAAATAGAACCATTTAGTTGATATCTTTGTTGAAAGGTGATCAACAGAGATTTCATGTCAGCGCATATATTGAATATGTAACGATTTCATATAGATCAGACACTCAATAGATTCGCTACCTTTAATTTGGCTACAGAAATACTTAAATGAAAACAAAGGTGAGTTGTATATGTCATATTTCATTGCAGAATGGCTGCATTTCATCTTTGCTTCATAGGAAATTAAAAATGGCATTTTGTATCCAAGAAACCGTTTTCACAGCTTAAAATCTCTTTTTCAGATTTTTGAGATTAAGATTTACAAGGTACAATACGGTGCAAAAATTCAGAATTTTCATTCCTCCACATTTTTAAATGACAACCTGTGCTTTTACATCTCTGTTGCAACCTTGGAATACAGCAATACAATAATTTGTTCTTTCAATGGCCATGCCCAGTGATTGGGTTACTATCATCCCTCCTCTATCATTTTGGGTCTTATTCTTCACAAACCATACACTTTTTTTAAAAGAATTAAAATATTACGGATTGATAAGAACCTTTATTTACAAAATTCCCTTGGCAGGGAGGTCAAATATTGAAACTTTTTGCTCTGGGCATCAAATTAAAACACAAAGCTCGACTTCACTACTCTTGATTCACTGTTTACTGGATTTCTTGGTATAAATAGTCATTGAACCAGCATGTTCACATAGGGAAGGTGTCTAATCCTCTGGTACCCCATCAAAGTCCAGGAAAGTTTCATTAGCAGAAAAATGTACTGATTTCATATAGATCAGACACTCAATAGAGTCCTACCTTTTATTTGTGCTACAGAAATAACTTAAAATGAACAAAAGGTGATTTGTATATGCTCATATTGCATGAAAACATATGCTGGGCATTTCATATTTGCTTCTAGGAAATTAAAAATTTCAAATTTTTATACCACGAAAAGTTTTTCAGCCTTAAAATCTTTTCAGATTTTTGAATTAAGATTTTACACTTTGCAAAAAATCAAGAATTTTCATTCACATTTTAAAAGGACACCTGTGATTTTAAATCTCTTGTTGCACCTTTGAATAAAGACAATACAAAAGTCTATTTGTTTCTTTCAAGGGGCCATGATGCCAAGTGATTGGTTGGTTAATCATCCTCCTCTATCATGTGGGTCTTATCTTCAAACCTACACTTTTTTTAGAATTAAAATATTACTGATTATAGAACCTTTATTTAAAAAAATTTCTCCCGTTGCCAGGGGAGGCAAATTGAAACTTTGCTCTGGGCATCAAATTACAAACACAGCCTCTGACTTTCAATACTTGGATTCACTGTTCTAGGGATTTCTGGGTAGTGAATGTCATTGAACCAGCATGTTCACATAGGGAAGGGTGCCCTAATCCTCTTGTAACCCCTCAAAGTCCTAGTAAAGTTTTTCAATTAGCAGAATGTACTGATTTCTATTTTATACAGGATGTCATCTGAGCTCTGCATTAACTGAAGCATTCTGTTTTTTGTTTTAAATTACTCGGTCATGCTCGGTATTTTATAAAAAAACATTTTTTTAAGTAAAAATTAAGGGGTCCTTATTATGCGAGCTGTTAATAATGTTAATCTAATTAGGTTGACGACAGCATATAATTATTAGGCCCTTAAAATAATCTTAGTTTCTCATAGGCAGTGCCTCAGAAAAGTGAGGAGGAGGGCGCTTTATATTTATTTTTTTACTCAATGACACTAAAATATTGTTATTTCACCGAAAATTGATATTACCCCAATTTTTTAAAAGAGCCTAGCAGAAAAAATGGTTAGGCCCGTTTTTATTTAAGTTTCAACAGGAATAGATCCCCATAGAGGTCTCTACATCCCATGAAAGTGATTGTGGTTGATATTTCACAATTAGGCCTATCATCCATAAAATTTCAGGATTGGAAACATTCATTTAAGAAAATTGAAAAATAAAAACAAGGAAGTGTGACTTATCCTAAAATTGAGGGAGGGCTAGGAAAAATCTGAGAATTTTTTTTAATATGGGCCTTACTAACAGAACTTTGAGTTTTCAGTTTCACCAAGTTTGATAATTCCCAGGTCCCTGCTAAACAAAATGATTACAATGCCCCATGGTGTAGCAAGAACTTGTAACAGACTTGCTTTGATTCATCAACCACTATCTACACTAACTCATGCTGTGAATGATTTACTCTACATTTGGATGATTTAATAGCAAAGGCGCCATCACAAATGCAAATTGCGTATTGCTGTATGGAGGAGTATACAAATGTTTATTTAATTATGTATACATATGCACAAATAGGGTTTGATTCAATGCAGGTGGACACAAATAATGTTTTCCTGCTTAGCATGCATTCATCAAAGTATACAATTGGCCATTTATAACAAAATTAGCAATTTCTTCGTCGGGTAACATTTATACATCATCTTACTTGGCATGAATCTGTCATCTTCTTGTCAAAGTCCCTGCCGGGATTTACCATATTTTTCTATAACCAATTTTCTAATTCTCCATGGCAATAAACAAGAATATTCTATCAATTCCAGAATATGTTTCCTACAGATTAACAACCATTATAAATCATCACGAGCCTAGTCAATATATGATAATCATAATCATTTGAAAATCAAGAATAATGCTGCTGGAATTATCGTGGCAACTCAATATATTCCCACCTGAAATGACCCCCCCCAGAACTGGATTTAATGGCATCTAACCCAACCAGATTTTTCATCCGTGAGCCTTCTTAATAATGGATTAACCTCATCGGGTTTCCCACCCTTTATTTATTGCATGCGACCCTCTTTTTTAACGATTAATCATGCGGCGAACCCCCCCCCCCGCACTTTACAAACTCCATCCCACCACCTTGTTACTAGCTACTGCGGCCAAATCTGCAATCCAATCTCCCTCACATATAGGAACGGTTTAAACGACACATGGTAAATTGAGACGCAGGAACAATCCTTTCCTTTTATGAAATCTTTTCCTATTTTCTTTAAATGAAAAGTGAGATGTTTAAAAGTTAGCTTAGAGACCCCTTTCTCATTTGCCCAAAGGTGGTCGCGACCCCCAGGTGTGGAAAAGCTGACCTTCATAGTAATGGAGTACAAAATGCATATGGGCGCTGAACATGCAGGAATGCATATTTTGACACAAAAAAAATCCAGGGGATTGTGCCTGTGATTATAGTAGTGTATGTCTAATATGTACCACTTAGGTTGATGATAGAGGACTATGATACTGTACAGCAAAATGTTTTCACTGTTTAATTTGTTTGTGTTTTTAGAATATTTAAAACTTTTGTGGTGTTTAGAATTTGCAGTCCCAACCAGCCAAACATATTTCCTTATTGGTCAAAAATTAACTTCAACTGGCTTTTAAATTATCAGCAAAAGATAACTGACTGGATGCCCTTACTAGAGTATGCCAAAAAAATGCAACATTCAGAAATTAATTTTTTTTGAAAGGTGAAAAGCACTTTCAAGATAACATGATAGAGTTCCTTGGGTAGAACAGTTTTCTTAGCTAGATGCTAGATGGCCGCCATTAGCTCTCCAGAGCCGACACCCTTGTAGGTAGATCTTCTTTTTAGTTCTACCAGGGTAACCAGCTACCCTCCTCATGGGGGTGACGGTTTAGCCACCGACAACCCGGCCCTGGGACAGGTAGTACTGCTTACCAGGATACCAGTAGCATGACCTCAAGAAAACCTGACCTCACCAATGTGTTTAACGTAGCAGGATTATCGGAGTGTTTTATGAAACTTATTTGACGGAATTATTGTTATGTGTGAATAAAGCCAAGCTGAATAGACATGGGCTCCTTTTACGTCTAACAACTAATCACTCAGAAATACCTGCCCACCATGTACGTAGGTCACAACTCTTAGAAATTTGACTAACTACATAGATAACAATGTGACGCAGATTACTATATGCACAAATACAACAGCAAAGGTATCCAATCAAGGTCAATGACAATTTCCACTGATCTAACCACATTTCCAAATTGCACAAAGTTCCGCTGCACTCAATTCACCATAAATAAACACAACCCTACGCACACTTCAGAAGTATACCACTTACTTCCTCCACATATTTCCTTCCTCCCATTCAACACACACTGCTACATAAACTATTTGCTTATTGAGGTCAGCATTTTGTCCAGGAAAGTATTGAGTGGAAACACTTGGGATAATTTGTGGTAAATTTAAGACAAAACTGACACACTTTTTCAAACCTTTGAAACACCAAATGTGTTGTCAACTACAGAGAAAAAATAGCACTAATCTTTTCTAATTAGAAAAAAAATATCTTCAACAAGGTGGTTCTCGAAACACTAGTGTAACCAGTTGCGCAATCACCTGCATTGCAATTAGGCTTCCAACTTTTCAAATGAGAGCAATTTAACATTTTTGGCCTATTTTACAACTTGACTCCAAAAAAGTGACCTTGTGACCTTTGCAGGTCACCTGCAACATGACTACTAGATGCCTAAGTCTGTCTTACACCTTTGGTTCAACTTTAATTACAATTCGAGGGTTGACAATCAGAAGGACGTAACTCAGCACTGAAAGAAATATTAAAGAATTTCTTTAATTCTGTTGTAATACTGCTTTTGAGAAATGTGATGTTTAATATTTTCTACTAAGCAAATCTATTCATTACTCAAAATGTAAACATCTCATAAAGCTCATATATGGTACTGTAAGCAAACATAAAAACTTTAGTAAACAAATAACAATTTTTAATTATGAACAGCAGAATTAAAGAAATTCTTTAATATTTCTTTCAGTGCTGAGTTACATCTTTCTGATTGTCAACACTCGAATTGTACCCATCCTTTTCAAATGAGAGCAATTTGCAGAAACTTTGAAACAAAATGACTAGATGATGGATGATAATTGCTCACATTGATTAATTACTTTCTACCACGGCTACACACATCATGGCTATCAAGCCTGTATGATAGAGCAAATCACCAACAAGTTGAAAATATGATTTAAATACATTAAACTTGAACAATACACACAGCACACAGCAACATACAGGTACATTTATCCACCAAATATGAGTTTTTCAAATAATGTTGATAGTTTACAAGAGATTAATTTTTAATCACATATGTTAATTTTAGTGTCATAGGTCAAATTTCTGTCTGCGGAATGGGCCATCAGAAAAAAATTGCTACTTTTGTCTCTTGGATCTGTTGATCAAATCATTGGGCTGTCACTCTTCTTATTAAATGATTAGAAGATGTGACAGAACATCACTGAACATCAAAATGATGCAGCGACTGGACACTATGAAATTGCCTTTTGTGTATGACAGCATGTATACTACACATCACTGAATGCATTCATTGCTTACCAGCAACTGTTAGATGTTATGCAACTCTTCTTATGCTTCTCTTTTAAGATATTCTTACACAGCAACATTTAATGGGATTTGGGCTAGAAAGGTATCCTAAAAATGAATTTAAAGTCACATATTTCCTGTACATATTTCTTGGAATGAATTTAGGTCTAATGTCCAGCAACTAACTCAGTAACGATATATGTAGCTTTCTTATGAAAACAATGAACATAATAATACAAAAGTGGAAGTGGTTAGGCTTTACGGAAGTAATCTCAACGTCATAAAAACCGAAGTCACATACCATACTTCTAATAGATTTTCTTGGAATTAGTGTGCAAAACTTACTAGCTTTCTTATATTTGTTCTCGGATTTTTCCAGTTCTACGGCCCTGCTTCTCCTTATTCATCTTTAAATTCTATGCATATGTTATTGTAGCTTTTTTAAACTGCAACAAGGTTAAAATATTAATAGGAGAAATGCATGTTATTCTAGTTCATGCATGGTTCTACTGCAAAAGGTGTTTGAATATGCCACAATCCTTGAATATTCTACATGTTCCTTCTTTTTATCACCAAAAACCAGTATCACTCATGTTAATGCATAAGAGCATAATTTTTAACCTACAAAGATGCCAGAGGATGTATTTTTGAGTCATCCCATAAAGCACCAGTTGGAAAATTCCACCTTAAAAAAGGTCCATTGTGATTTCCCCAAATCATATTTAACACCTCAAAAAATCTTGACTTTATAACTCATTTTAGCCACAAAGTGCAAGCATTTTTTATCATGATCAGAATGCTGTTTGTCAAAACGTCTTGACACTTTATGCCCCAAGTACTGGCCTGGGGTTAGAACTGCTACAGATAGTCCATCGCAATGCAGTATGGGATTGGTTTAAAACAGATTTCTGCGAAGATGCATAGAGCTGTGAATTGATCACATGATATCCAGCATCAATATGAGGCATGTAAAATTGTGGCCAGCACAGACCAACTGATCAGGATTAATTTTTTGCACTCAGTCATTACAACATTGATTAACAAGTCGAGATTGGCCCAAAGGGAAAGCTTTGTATCAGAAAACCTGTACACAAGAGAGTGTGAAATTGATTTGCTCCACAGCATTAAAGATTGGCCTACTCCTTTTTTACTCGTGGTCTAAAGAGTTGTTCTAAAAAGGTTGTTCTAAAAACATTGTAAATACTTAGCTGCTTAACCAAAAAGGTGGTCTGAACCACTAGTCACGGGCACATGTGGTCCAGTGGATACAACGATCGACTCATGACCCAAAGGTCCTGGTTTTGAGTCCCGCTGAGGCAAAGAGTTTTGCCACCTGGGCAAGGACCTTTACCTCGCTTGCCTCTCTCCACCAGGTGCTAAATGGGGAGCTGTTTAGATATTGTCCATTGAGCACCGCCCCAAAGATTATGAGCATGCCTTGGGCATTGTAAGGCAGCTGACATATTCTATTGGCAGCGGAATAAATGTTAAAGCGCTTTGATTACATGGGAAAGCTCTATATAACTGTCGACATTTATTTTTATCTTAGTCTCACTTATTTCATCACTTGAGCCGCACATTCCCTTATGGGGGGGGGGGGGGGGTGTGTCCCATGGAGAGCGCCCCCCCCTAGAAGGAAAGCACTCTCCCGAAGGATTTTTTGCACAAACTTATTAACCAATGTGAAGGGTCATTTACAATATCAAATCAACAGTAAAATGAATTTTATTTTGGCTGTCTGTAAAATTAGGGGCAAAACATTACTTTTCAGAACTCCACTTTCTTGATCGAGTGGCATGTTTTCGATTTTATTTCAGGAGTCTGCTTGGGATCTTAAGATGATGCCGACACAGGTTGTTAACAAATAAGAGTTCTTGTCTGAGGAACCCTGGGAAGGACAAATGTGGTAAATTTCATTGGACCTTGTCCTTTGGCAGAGAGAGAAACGTCCTGTAAATTGCCTTACATCACTGCCCACATGTCTAAAGGTGGTATAGATCTCAGAACTAGAAAAAATTAGAACTTCTAGCAATTGAGAAGAAACATATCACCATATCTTACAGTTTATTTGTATAGAACAAATGGTCTCTTATCCAAACTAATTTAATTGATATAAAGATATAATGCTCAAGGTGAATTCTACTAGACCTCAATTTCACCTACAATTCCCAGTACATTTCACTTGGCATCGGAAGAGCCACTTCCTCCGATAAGGATTCAAGAATGGGCAGGATGCCAAAAATATCAGGTTTCTTTTTTTATTTAAACAAATGTTCAGAATTACAATGATCCTTGTCTAGTATACATAACCTGTATAATAGCGTGATCCACTAAAATCTAATGTTCAGTAAATACAGATAATGTTGATATATGACCTATGACCTTCATAATGACATATGCATGCACAATTTATGCACATTAATAACCTCCACATTACGTATGGCTATGCAAATGAATATTACTTTGCGTTGAACTCCTTTTTTTGCACATAGTGTGAAGCACCATAATGATTGGTTGGTACAGCGAAATCCATAATGGGTTGGTCAGATATTATTTACAGGAAGAAATGAAATAATAAAAAGTTGCACAGCCATTAACCTCACATCAAATGGTGTTATTTGACTGCACCTGGGTTCAACTTATATACTACGAACATAAAGATGTAGGTAAATACAGTGGTATGGTAAACTTTCAACAATTTTTAGATCTTGTGCATTGGTGTGTTTGTGTGTATTGTATGCTGGGACCGCTCACCAATAAGAACTCAGTTGCAGGCCTCTTTATTGGGCAGCCTGGGATAGCTTAAGAGGTAGAGCACTGGTCATGTATACCAGAGGTCCCCTGTTCACCCAGGCAGGTGTGCCCTCGAATGTTCTTTCAGGGGTATATCTGCTTGCGTTCGGATTCTGTCTTGGTATTTCTTGTTTATATGTTCTAACATGCGATGCGCTCTTCCTTTCTCCTCTGTATTAATTTTTAACAACTTTTTAGTAACTAAAACTACACTCATCAGAGTGTTTTTGCCTGATCAGCTTTACCTTCAGTACAAGTTACAGCTCTGCTTGTTTTTCTAGAGCTGTAATGACACTAGTATATACATGGCCCATTTCTTCATGATAGTAGCCACCACGGAGTAGACATGGATTACCTACCCACTAGACGTACACTCGGCGGCCAGGATTCCATGTTTTTTGCTGCACAGGCGGATAGTGTACACACAGTGGCTGTCTGCACCGTCTCGGTGTAGCTTTGTGGTTACACGTACACCGGCTTTCAGCGGGTACCAGTATTTCTCATGGCCAACTTTTTTTGCTATTTTGGCATATATTTACATTTTTTATTAAACTTGCAGGAATATGGGGGGTTTTGATGACGCCCGATTTGGAATTTCCTAAAAAAAGATAAAACAATGCTAAACAGACTAAGTGTATAGCGCCCTCATTTCGTCTACTATCAACATGGCTGTAGTAACTGCAGGGTACCTACGTGGTAGCTGCATGTCTACTCCGGTATATCCACCTTCTTTCCACATAGTGGGTAGCCATTGGGGAAGGTACTGTAGAGTAGCCTCATCACTGTACACCTACGAACTCTGTAATTTGCAAGCCCTATCTTGCAGCTACTGCATCGCAACTAACCCAGTGTGCACTCTGCAGTAGCTGCTGTGGTCAGGCGCGAATCCAGGGAAGGGGCGGAGGGGGCGCGCGCCTCCCGGTAATTCTGCAAATTCTTGCAAAATCAGCCCATTTTGAGCTATTTTGGACCAGTTACAGCCTTTCAGCCCCCCGGTAATTTTGACATTTTTCAAATCCTGGATCCGCCATTGGTGGTAGACTCAGTGTAGCTGCTGTATAAGCTACCACGTGAGCAAGAAAACCTGGGGAAAGCTCTGCAGTGACTGAAATTGAATACATGCAGTTACCTGTCCTTTCTTTTAGTACTTTTTGATTTTAATTGTTTCCATACAAGTGTCTCATTGCATGATGGGTATACAAAGACTATAATGGACACATTCAAAAACATTTATGTCATGTCACAGTCAACTGAGGCCTGAGATACATAGGGAGAGGAGCAAAGTGACAACTGGATCAGTCCAAGATGCCACAACTGCCCACTTTCTGAATTCATACTCTTGTTATACCTCTATTGAGAATCTCTCACCTTGTTAAGCAAATCATGTGTACTTTGTAAACTTGTAACGACATCGGCAGTACCTTGAACCGCACCCTTGACCTGTATTTAAAAGAAATCAGAAAAAATACAATTTTAGAAACATACCAAGAACAGTTTGGGAGGCACCACATTTTCTACTTACCACCTGGTTAAATTGTGATCAACAAAAACAAGTGTCCCTCAGGTGGCACAAGCTTCAACATTTGAAAAGAGTTTTAAAATGTCAACGAGAAGCAGCTTCAGAAATATATTAAATAAGGAAATGGGAGTCTTTGGGTTTTTATCTTTAGAACCCAACCTTAAGGTCTGCATGTGCAAAAGAGTTAGATCAGGCCTAAAGTTAGACACACAGGCCCGCATTCACAAAGAATTTAGTCCTGGCTTATCTTTTAGTCCTACTAAAAGGATCTCTAAAAATTCATCTTCTTTCCTATAGTAGCTTTTTCTGCTGCAAATACAAAGAAAAAGTACAGGTAGACACTCAAAGCTGAGAACTTACCTATTTCAAATTATTTCTCTTTCATATTCTGTTTTTAAAAAATTAAAGGGTCTTCCTAGATAAGACTTAGTCCTGGACTAAGAGTTAAGCCAGGACTAAGTTCTTTTGTGAATTACCGGCCTAATTCTAAGTGTAATTTAGTCCCACCAGAAATGACATTTTCCTTTGCATTGACATGAGGTATTTTGTATTTATTTTGAAACATGCATCTTAATCTTTGAAATTTGGTAGTTACTTTTTGAAGAAATGTGAATAACTGTCGATTTTGGACAAAACTAATATTGACTTAGACTCGGTTTAACTTTAAACCTGGTCTCACTTTTTGTGCATATGGCCCTAAATATCTAACAGCAGCATTATTGCAAAACTCAAACACTCGTCTCGATTATCGCAAAACTTAATCTTGAAAAGTCAACAACGTCCACCTATCATTGGGACAGGTCACATATAGGGTAATATGTAATGACTGTAGCCTAGCTGGTGAAAACACACACACACGTCCTGACCTGAGAGAGTGTGAGACCAAATGCTTCTGGTAATATTGTTACTTTAAAGGGGAAAAAATTACAGAAAAACAAAACATTTTAATCCAATTTTTGACATATTTGTAACTCTTCAGGGACTGCACTTTTAAGATTATTAGACTGCCACTAAACTTAATCAAATTAATCCAGGATTATATTCCATTCATTCAATTCTAAGCAGTCAATGTGTGCATGTGTTAAAAAGGTTCAATTTATTGTTGAGGCTTTAACAATCAGCACACTATAATCTCTAAGGAAAGTTACTATGGTAAAAGGTACAGGCAAATGTCCTTTTTATTGTAGCCCTCTGAATCAAAATTGGCTGGGAAAAGATATTAGTAAAGTATGTGAACCATTTTGACGGTAAAAATTATATGGCAAAAAATTTTTAATTTATTTTTAATTTACATTAAATTTAAAAAAAAATGATGTATAGAAGGCTAGATAAAACCAAACCAAATCAATAAAGGCACTTTTATCAAGGGAGGGAAATAACTTACAAGAGTCAAATTTGAAAAAAAAAAATGTTGACAATTGCAATTTGTGGACATTTTAAACCATCGCCCGCATCCCCACCAGAAAAAGAGCATGGGAAACATTGGAAATATTGTACATGATGGGTTGTCAATGGTAATAATGCCTGGCACCACAACCACTTCTAATCCAAATAAACATACCAATGACCATCTTTCATTAATCCAGTAATGTATGAATTCATAAGGTGACAGCAGTACAGGGTGGATAGGTAAACACAAATATAATGTCTTTTTGCTGCATTTTATTACCCCTCTGGAATTGTTCGGATCATATGAAATAAAACTATGACAACTTAATGCCGTACAACCATAAACAATTTATTTCAATACATTGTGGCATTTTGAATAAAAATTCAAATCATCTTCATTTCCAATATAAAAAAAAATATTACCACAATTAGGTTGTAATGCCAGGTGCTGACATTCATGCTTAGCAATAAAGGTGCGTAAAATAAAACATTCAATACAAGTGTGTTATTTTTTGACGAGCCAGTGACAATTTTTTGGTGCTTGTTTTACAACATATGATGAAATTTCAAGGCTTTCCCTGGTTTATTTTCACTGTGGTTAAGTTTGATGATGCAGGTCTGACTCAGCGCTGTATATGTAGGTGCCTCCTATACCAATCTTACACACAATTGCGTAAAAAATTTCAAATTCAGAAGATATCAGCATGTCTACGAAAAATGTGAATAAGGGTTAAAATATAAAACATTTCACCATTAAGATTTTGCTACTTTTGGACCATCAATCAAGAAATTCATTTAAAAAATCATGTATGCAGTACAGATATACCAAAATGATTTTAAAAATCAAAATCAATTACAATTTCTGATTTCCTTCACATATTTTGAATTAATTCCATCAAATGACAGGGGCCAAGCAGAGCATTTTTTTTCGAAATTTGGGGAAAATGATTTGGGAATAAAGCTTGTAAGATTTTTTGATAAGTTCATATTTGCTAAAAATGGATTTTTAAGTCATTTGTCACAAGGCGGGTTCCGAACCACAAGGGTTCCACCCCCGCCGCGCGATAGTAAATTGGAGGGAATATAATCGAACGATCACAGGGAAGCTTGTGATGGAAATAAGTGGTTCTCAAACCATGAGGCTCCTGCCATAGCAGTTGCATTTGACCGGGTATTCAATGTTTTGCCTACATTTGCCCATACAACTAATTTGTAGTTATTTGACCTTAGGGGAATGAGATGACCCTCTGACCTTGAAATGACCTTCCACAATTTTCGGTTTAGGAAATGTTGACCACATCCCCAACCACCCAACCCAGGTTTAAGGGACCCTACCTACAACATGTTGAGTTAGTTGACCTGAATACCCCCACGACGTTGAAAATCCCTTACCCCAAAAATTTTCGGCAATGAATGCGTACTACATCAGTTTTCATGACCATTACTACCTGTGTATGGATTTGACCTGGGATGACCCAGCAGACCTGAAATGACCATAAAAATTTTTAGCACTGAATGTTGACCACACCACCAAGTTTCATCATCCTACCACCTACGTAGTGGTTTGACTGGATGACCCCAACATGACTTGCATGCCCCTTCAAATTTTTGGGCATTGAATGTTGACCACACCACCAAGTTTCATTCATCCTACCACCAATTGACAAGGGCTATAGCAATTTATTCCCATTTGACCTTAATTGAACCACATGACCTTGAATGACCTTCAAATTTTTCGGCCGGAATGTGACCACACCCACCAAGTTTAATCATCCTGCCACAATTGGCAAGGCTTATAGCAATTTAATCCCATTTTTTGACAGAATTTGACCTTTGACCACATGCCAAATGCCCCACCTCCAAACTCATCCACCGTCTAATTGGTGAAATCTAATGGTGCGAAGATGGGCACCCATACTTGCCTAGATCAAACGCTATCGTGTTTAAAAGGCTTAAATCTCTATTTTGACCAAATTTGACCCATTTTGACCATATTTGACCTTTGACCCAGCCACATGACCCACCTCCAAACTCACCGCGTCTACTTGGGGTAAACCATCTATGGTGCGAAGATGGACACCCATACAAGGCTTATAACAATATATCCTATTTTTGACCAAATTTGACCCTATTTTGGACCATATTTGACTTGACCTATGTCACATGACCCCAATTTACTCCCAGCCAACGCCTACTTGAGATGAATCTATGTTGCGAAGAAGATGGGACACCACACATGCTTATATCAGAGTATTGCTTGGGCACAACACACACACACGCAAACACACACACACACACGGACGCAGGGCTTCTATAGTCCCCCTTTGCCACCTAAAGTTGGCGGGGGGACCAAATGTTTGCCATACAAATTTTGTGATTTACAGTAGTAATTTCAAAAATTACAAGGATAGTCTTTTAAAAAAAGACAACCATCGCTTACTTAAGCAAGGTGTTAGGACTTTAATATGTTAGTGTTTGTAAATACTCAGAGATGATAGGAAAACCCTATTCATATATTAGATAGATATAACCACAGTATATATTTCAGGCAATCAACCGTACTCATGCATCAACCTTTAATTTTAAACTACCACTGGTTTGAAAATGCCAGCCTTTTGACAGCCATTATCCATTCATAGGTGAGTGCCCCCCCCCCTGTATCAAATAGATTCAAAATTTTAACCACAGTCCACTGCACCGAGATTTCAAAATTCACTTACAGGACACAAGTTTCAAAACATGCTTGACACTATGAGGGGCAAATGAAAGTATCAACTCTATGGCACAGTCAATAGCTTTCATTCACAAGTGTTAGAAAACACACCCTGAGGTTGTGTTCTAATATATGATACCTAGAATACACAAATCATCATGGCAATGGCATGTACCCAAGAACAACACACGAAACGTGCCTTGGTTGATGAGCATATGTACTCATAGTGTGTGCTACTGGGCATTGTACACATAATGGTAATCTCAAAACCATGGGTCAATATTTCCATTACATTGAATTGAACTGAGAAATCCAATGTGATGGGTGCGCTATCATCCAATCACAAGTTTGTTTCTAGCTGCTTAGGGAATGTAAGTGATTATCTAGTAGTCGGGCATATACCATGTCCTTTAAAATCTTAAAATAATTGGAACCAGAGGACTTGCACTGCTACATGAGACAACCACCCAACTCTGTGCATGACTGTGATATTCTGCCAATCATTTGATTGCTACACATATGCTAGTGTAACTTGCAATGTAGTGGCTTTTATCATTCCGGTTTTATACCATCTTCGATGGAAAAAAAAAAGTGTCACTGGGCTGATATTAAAATAGCTAAAACCTGTGGGTGTGATCCTCTACCATGGCTTCTCACATAGAGCATACACGGGCACAGCACACACATACAACCTTGCAATATAATTTCTGCAAATATCAGCTGAAAGCCATTACAATTTATTGAAGTTTATGCCTCATGATCACATGTTAGTTTCTTAACAAAATACAATCATCATGTCAACTCAAGCAAACACAAGTGGCATACCCAAGGGTAGATTGCGTGGTATGCAAATTAGGAGCAAAATTGAGGAAATCCAAGCAAGAGGTTTTTCTCTTCAACTGGCCCTTGTGGATTAGGCTCTGCTCTTCAATTTCCCTATGGAACAGCAATGCAAGCTAAGCTATGAGGTATACTGTTCTTGAATATTACAGATGTTGAATATTAAATGCACGGTAATTATGCAGAGTTTCTTTGTATTTGTACTCAAGTGCCACCACAACTAATGGCAACCACTATAAACTGTAACTATAATAATAGTATTCTCAGTTAAAAATGCCAGCAAATCCATACTACATGATATAAGTTTACCTATGCACATATTTCACCAGCTTGGTAATGTGTGCATGAATTAGCTATTGATATGCTCTATCCAATACGCATCGATCAATGTGACACCTGTTAATATTTACCCATACCCATTATGCTGGCAAATCTTTACAGCAATTTATTTTTGTGAATTTTCGTCGACCACCTGTTTCAAAACACACAGTCGTTTCCGGAAATCTGACATTTGTACGGAATTAAAACCCACCTACAGCACAAATGCACATGCTCTGCAGGAGAGTGAAAGCAATGGACAGATATTAAAAGCTACATATGTAAAGTCACACCAAAAGATCACAGTGGTCAAGCAATAATGGCCATATGTGATAATCAGTCACTAGCATTAATAATTAGTCTACAGAATATGGTGTGCATGTCTGTGGTGTTTACTTAACACTGCCCAGATCAAAATAATGAATTCAAGCTATATTTAAGATGTCATTCAGCCCAACCCCCTTCTGCAGAACTAAGATGTCAAAATTTTAGCAAATTTTTAAAACATATGACTTTATGGTTCTCTTTATTAGATTTTTGTGAACAGACTTAAAACTATCATGGAAATTTTCAATCTTGAAAAAGTGCTGTCACTGATTTTCCCAATTCTGCACATTCAAGCAATGCAGACAGGATGTTTAAAAGGTCACTTTGGAAAACATTAACTTGCGAACTGCTGAGACAGCCACAGGACATGGGCATAAAGAATTGAAAAAAGTGAAAACATTATCCTTGCTATAAGAAAGGTGGCCCATACATGTATTGCTTTATTCACATAAATGAGCTCATTAGTATTCAATAACATGCAAATATCTGGATACAAACTATATAGCAACATAGTCATTGTGGTCTACCATCCTACCAAGTTTAAAGGTGCAACAAGAGATTTCAAGTCATCCATATTAGTGATATGTAGTGATTTCAATAGATTAGACACTCGATATGTTGCCTACCTTTTATTTGGTTACAGAAATGACTTAAAATGAAAACAAAAGGCGATCATCTATATGCTTATATTTCAATTTAAAACAGTCTGAATTTCCTATTTGCTCCTATAGGAAATTAGAATTTTACAATTTTTGTACCAAAGAAAACATTTCTTGGCTTAATCCTCTCAGATTGGGATACTTTGGATAGAAAGGTTTACACCAGTGCAAAAATTAGAATTTTCATATTTTAAGGGACACCTGTTATTTAAAATCTCTCGTTGCACCTTTAAAGCTCATGGGTTGTTCCATTTTGTCGGTATAGTGAATTAATGACATTCTTTTGTTCATATGCAAATTAGTTCATTTGAAGAATTGTTAAGATGTTTGTGGTATTTTCTCATTTTCTGAGGTTCACCAAGGAGTAAAAACTGATCTTTAAAAACTAATTATTCTGTAAAACATAAGTATGATCATTTGGTGTTTTCAATCAATGGTGTTTACAAATCAATAGAGTAATCTAGTAATGCACGCACACATGCATGCATATGTATGTGTGTGTGTGTGTGTGTGTGTACGCGCGTGCGCACATACACACACACTTGCAAATTACATTCAGCAACTTCTAAAACAACTTATAATCCTGGGAAACAAACTTCCATTAATCTGTAATAATTCCATTTTCTTGGTATCAAAAAACAAGGAATCAGAGAGAGTACCCAACCAACAGAAACCATACAAAGTAAATCTGCATTAACAGTACACTACCCATCCATTCTTTCTACACAGTAAAAACACCATTTGATCTGGTATGCAGTATCTATACCCTCTTAGCATCTTGCTCTCAAACATGCTAGTGTGCTTATTGTATCACATCAAGAAAACTTTTCCTCATTAAGCCACCTTCTTATGACCCACACAATATTTGCTTTATTAATATCATCCCCAAACTACCTAAGGCATTTTCTTAAAGCTGTGATCCACACACGCGCTTGCAGACATAACACAATCGCCGTTTGAATTACGGCACTTTTCTTTGCTTTCATGGGATGCATCCCTGCTGACTAGCCTAAGCTATGATCAGTCAGTAGTGGCGATTCTTTCCCAAGGGGGTCGGGGCAAAGTGGGATGTTTTTGTACCATAAAGTATTAACTGTTAAGTGCAGGTGTCAACACACAACCATGTTTACACTATTTACATATGTTGTCACAGTATAATATTAAGTACAGTGCCGAAGTCCTCTGTATTAGAAGGAGATATGTTTGGCTGAATTTTGTTCCTAAAAATGTGTCAAAAGCTTTACAGCATTTTAAAGGGGATGCCCTAATTTAAGTATATAAAGTTTTCATCTTGACAGAAGAGCCTTCACTCCAAAACCCCATCTGTAAAGTTTCGCGCCGATATTTCAATCCGTTTTGATGTGAGCGCTAGAAACGTGATTTTGCAAGCCCCATAGAGTACTTTGTAAAATCAATATTGGTCTACAAAAATGGAGTACATTTTCACCCATAACTTCCAAACCAAACATCCTTTATCCCTAAGATTTCCCAGGGTAAATGAGAAAAATAGCTTTCTTCTGATATCAAATTTTGGGGTTCTGGGGACCAGGCTATTAGCAATTGGGCCATGGCCCTTTAAGTGCTTTATGAGTACGCTTTGCATATGCCTTGACAATTTTTTCCCATTTAATTTAGATTGTTCTTGTTGCTTTCAAAAGAATAACATCAACAGTACATACCTAGAAAATAGTTTTGAACAGTTATGGTTAATGGCATTTGTGTTTCAAATTGCCTACCCATCAAGGCAATCAAGGGATGAATAGCCCAACACAAGAACTCGCCGATTATACTGTAGTTTTAGTTATTCTAGGTTTGTGTTAGTTATTCCCATTTTTCTGAAATAAATGTTTAAAATAAAGTGTTTTACAACAGTCCATAATGCCAAGTAACAGAAAATACAGCAAGTAAAACTTGGGTATTTCTGTAAGGTGACCCATCTGACCCACTACTTTCTGACACACCTCTGAATTCGGAAACAACAACGGAATAAACCATGTGGTTTATTCCACAAGGTGAAGGTTTCCAAATTCATAAGTGCATTAGAAAGAAGTGGATCACATTGGACGCATTATGGAAACACCCATAAAACTTGCATATCCCCCTGGCTGCCAAGCTTGTATCTGGATGGACAATGACTGATGGACCTTTGTTCCATTACAACATCCACTGTGGCCTTAAAAATGAGCCAGCTTAAGCGATTCATTGGTCACAGAGATCAATTCATACTATTACTAATTCAAGCTAATCATGTCAATTTCCTTGGAAACTCATGGAAATTAACTTATATGTGGGAAATATTATGCTGTCTACAAATACCAAAAGGTCACCTTCATAAGAGTATATGGCAAAGATAAGCTTGGAGGTTTAAAGTACACCTTTAATTCAGTTACACAGGTTAACTCAAAACTGACAACTCAAGAGTGTTGCTGTAGCATAATCAGTGTCAAGCAAAACATCTCTGAAGCATTAGGAGTGTTACTTATGCAAAATCTGCTAAGGAATGTCTCATTATGCCCATACTGGCATAATCTCAGTAGGCAAACCAGCACATAGGGAAATCAGGGCAAAGCTCCGCCATCACTCACAATTTCCATGTCATCAGCTCCCAAGACACAATTCTACATTGTTTATAGAAATGCACACAATTTTGGGCAAGTTTAGACACCTGTGACCACTATCTTGTTAAGGTGGGTGTCTGCCATAAAAATCAAAATCTACATTTTAGGACATTATCTTGGTTTTATGT
Source organism: Ophioderma brevispina (assembly GCA_023653785.1). Taxonomy (NCBI): domain Eukaryota; kingdom Metazoa; phylum Echinodermata; class Ophiuroidea; order Amphilepidida; family Ophiodermatidae; genus Ophioderma; species Ophioderma brevispina. The sequence continues at coordinate 3,921 of JAMKCH010036540.1, read as the reverse complement.
TGGAATATGGTAACATGTTGGATGACATTTACAAAAATATAAAGTTCAAGTCAAAGGTCACCTCATTTGCATAATAATGGTCGATTTATCTTCATATTTGATACCTTAATTCCCCAATGCTTTTCATATATAAAACATGCATATTCAACAGATCTTTCTAGCTGCAATTGTAGTATAAAGTATGTCACAGGTCGTAACAGAGCCCTTTTCCCAATATTTTTCGTGTAAAATACAGTTATTTCCCGCCAAATTCAATTTTGCCCATTTTCGACCAAAATTGTTGCAAATTTAAAATTTAAAAAATTAATATTTCATTAAATATTACAAATTGCAAAAAAGGGCTCTGTTACGACCTGTAGAATAATGTTACGCATATATCACCGAAAATTCTGACTTTCTATCATATTTCGTTACCGAGAAAAGCGTATTTTGAGAAATCGCTTTTAAGTCTAGAAACACCTAATTTGCATATTATGCAAATTATTTTACGCATCAATGCGAGTTTGAATGTCGTATCACAAAGTACATGAATTATAGGAAATATCGACGGTAATTGCAGGTTTTTCACATGTTCCCTTCGGAAGTTATGCAATTTTGAAGGGACAATTGTTAAAAATAGCGGGGAAAAACATAAGAAAAATCAAAAAGGAAAAAATGAGACGGTACTTTCCTTTGTTATTATTGTTTTAGACGACATTTGGCGAAAATTGACCCAACAAAATTAGCCGCTAACTTTGGAAGCAGATGGCCGATTTGAACGGGATTATGATAATTTTTCAATATTTAAAAAGCATATTAAAGAGAAAATCATGCTCTTTAAAGAGAATATAACTTCTAAAAAGCCCTTTTTGGAACATTATATGGCAGACCAAGACCTTAAGTGATTGGCTGGCTTTACGTCATCAGTTTGAGTGCATTGATGATCACTAGCTTGTTCTATTTCAACTAATTGTGATCTGTGCTGTTAGTTTGCTACCATAACAGACAACCCTGGATTCTGTGGGTAGGAAAATATAGTGCCCAAATATAGGAACAAAATGGCTGATTATTCTGCACTTTTTTTGGCAAGTATAGTATAGCGGGATATTTTCGCAGGGTTAATTTCTCACGATTTTATCAGTTTTGGACATTACAGTGGGTTTTATCATCGCACATTCAAGTGTAAACATAAAGTCAATGTAAAAATAACATTTTCGTGGGGTTTAAAATTCGTGGTTAGCTGCATGAACGCAAAAAGAGTGAAAATTAAACCTCTGTGAAAATTCCCCCCTATACAGTATTTGTCTCATGTTAATTTGTAGTGTTACTTGAACAATTCAACATTTGCACTTAGTATTCAAGCATAGAAAGGAAATTATTCATCGCAAAGAAAACGATGGCAAGTATCATGTTTAACTCGATGGTGGGTTGTTTCAGACCAAACATTTCAAATCAGTGATGTTTGTGTCAAACATTTCAAGGGTGTGCAATGAGAGCTTTCAATAACAGGTTTGTCCCTAAAAACGTGAAAATTCTGATGTTTGCACTAATGTAGAATAGCTTTCATCAATTATATTCCCCATGTGAAAGGATAAGATTTCGCTTGCGTACAAAAATTGTGAATATCTTCTCTTGGGAGCAAATACTAAATTCGCCTCATGTTTATATTGAAATTACCCACCCCCCCAACAAAAGTTGTGCAAAGGTTTCGATTATACAGTACCTAATAGGGCCTATAGCACATTTTGTATAGGGACTCGGGACTGTAGCAAACTAAAAAATTAAAGTAGGAAAAATAAAGAGAAGCGTTTATGACAGGCTAAAATTCAAGCAGCATATTTAAAAACCAGGGTTAATTCAGAAAGCAGTGTCAAATGAGGAATGTATTTATGCATTGAATGTATTGCTGAAATTAGGAATTCACATAATACAATTGCATTTAATTTCTATTAATTGGTAGTAGTTAGGGTAGGACTAGACTGTTATAGCTAAAGATGGTACATCTGCAAGATGTGGATGAGGATGATGCATAATGCAATGGGACTTAGCAATCACAGTGGCAGTGCCCCTGAAAGGCTTTTACAAGAAAATAATGAAAGATAAACAAGGACAAGAGATGCAAACACAAGAACCAAACTTGTGTCATGCGTGCTATAGCGCCTTGATCATGGCTGTTGCTAAGAACAGACAAAAAACGTGCTATTTATTTCTTCACCCCTGTATTATTATTGACATCGATTCTCAACTGATTTTTGGACATTGTTTGCCATGTCTGAGGAAACAATGCTTGAGCATTGAAGGGCTACCCCTGGTCTAGAAAAAGATTAAACAAATTAATAAGTCCCAAAAGTAAATGTACACCCTTGATGGTGTTGTGCCCATGGATAAAAGCAGGCCTACTGGTCTCACATATATATAAAAACCAACAAATACCCATAGTGGTCAGGTGCAGTGGTTGTGCTACGCAGTGCGGACAGCCTTGAGTAAATTGCTTTGTGGTTTTATAGTCTTCCTGTACAAAACTCCTATCAAATTCTTGCAAATGTGAGAAAAAGCCTGCCAGATTGAACAAGGCGGCGCCCGAGTTGAACTTATTGAACTTGTTAGTGGAAGCATGGCACATAGGCCAGTTGAAATTGGAGACCTCAACTTAGGTACTTGATAATTTCTCACCATGGTATTGCATTTTCTGGTTGAGGGGGTGGGAGATGGCATTTATACCAATGGAGTTGAGGTGGTAGAGTCAACCTTGGGAACAAGGCTAGACTTGTGCTATAGACAGTTAACATTTGTTACATTCAGAAACCCCTCGTTTTGAGCGCTTTTGATCCGATGCCTTGGCATGAAATTATGAAAATCACAAACAAAAACACTCAAAACAGAGGAAAGACAACTTGAGAAAGAGTAAATAGAAATTCCATTTTTTAAGACCAGTTAAGTCAGAGTATATAATAGAACAGGCTGTTAAGACTCAACAATAGTGCACTTTGTGTAAAAATATGAAACTGTGCACATTGTTAGTTACAATGTATGTAGAACATGTTTATAAGATATGGTACATATTGTACCTGTTCCAATATGGCCGACAAAGGTCAAATTACTTCTAATGCGGGTCAAATTTTCAAGTACGTCATATTTAAGCACAAATTATCTCAAATGGTTGAATAGTGGCTTCAAGATTCCAAACAAGTATATTTGCCGTACCTAGTACTAGCGTTTAGTGGATTATGGGTCAAAGGTCAACCCAAGTCCAATATATACATTGTATTAGATATTGAAATACTATAATCGACGTTAGTAAACTGCAATAGTAATACTGTTGAGTTAAGTGATGTGGACTGCATATAAAGCTTCACAGGAGATTCAAGGTTTAAATACCATTATGTGAAACATTTTAAAAATAACAGAACGTTGTGCTTTTCGACATGACCACCAAAAGGTCAAACAAACTTTTGTACATGGTGGGTAATTTTAAAATATGTCATATAACATAAGAAAATGTATATTAAATTGCTCATAGTGACAAAAGGATACTGTACCATACCTGTACAAAATTAACCGTTAGTAGCATTGTGGGTCAAAGGTTCAACCCCTCAAGATAACCCTCTGTTTTTTTTTCCTAATATTAGAGGGAACTTACTCAGAACTAAACTGAGTGAACAGCAGCAATAAGGATAAGTTATCAAAGCTTCAGCGGTAGCTCACTTAGCAGTGTAGGTCAGTTTTCACATTCAGGGGCAGGTACACATCTTAGAGAAGGTGAAGCAGCTTTGTAGCATGTACAGCTTTTTTTTACAGGTGGGTAAAGCCAAGGCTAGGAAGATTGGCAGTTTAACAGACTTGTTTGAAGAAGGGAGTGGGAGAGCGGGCCTAGCGTGTTAGGGTGCTGCCTTCTGGCGCAAAGTACCATCAAAATTCCCGGTTGCGAATCGGTGGGGTCGG
>JAMKCH010036539.1:0-61005 GCA_023653785.1 Ophioderma brevispina | reverse complement strand
TTAAGTGCAACTCACAGAACTGTGCCCTTGATGATGAGCATATTTGCAGCACACCTTTAATACTCGCACACACACAGATTCAGTTTCATGTCAATAGCATGTTTAATGCAACTCAACACACAGAACTGTGCCCTTGGGGATGAGCATATTTTGCAGCACCTGTACTATAGACATAGCTCATTTCCCTTGGAGAGTTTAGTAGCTTTCATTTACTAGTTTCTAGAAAAATACATCGCCTGGTTTTTGATTATGATACTATAGTAGATTTCAACCCATCCGTGTCAGGGCTCTCGTACTTTCCCAAAGGTATGGCAGTGAATGAGGGCAATGTCAGGGGTGGAATTAAAATTCACGCAGAATCTATAGTGAAACCTTAGCCTATACAGAGAAAAGCAATCCTAAATGGCTTCCAGGAAAGCAATTCATCACATAAGTGCATTTATGAGGGCTCCAAAAACACATTCTGACTTATTGTATTTGCTTCAGTTGTATTCAATGTACCAGGGGAGTTGAATGTTACTGCTTTTTGCGCCCATGTTTGGGATACGGAAGAAATACAAAGTCTTTGTAAAAAAGGATCTCAACATGAAGACCAGATTTTCTTAGTTTTCGTTCATGAAACCTTGAAATCGGGCCCCTATTCATTTTTTCTTCCACCTCTCCCACCGATCAACGCTGTCCAAAACTTCTCCTCTGACACGATGGGTTGATCTACTATAGCACCCATATATACAAGGTCAGTGCATTCATGTTAATTGTCCATCCACACGTGCTATACTTGGTCCTCATGTATGAGGCGCAATGTACTTATATCTTACTCTAATACTCTTAGGTAGAGACATAGTGAAAGCTTTCCCTGAACACCTTTATCAATTTTGCTTACTGTATGTATTTTTGTTGATTAATAGCTTATGCATTTTTAATTTGTACATGTTTTGGCAAGGCACTCCTTGAAATCAATGCTGTGGTCATTAATTAAAGGGGCTACCCGGCCTAAAGAAAGACATAAATAAACAAATGAATACTGTATAAACCTGCGATCTGAATTAGGTGCATTTGGTGGGCCTTATTGCCCTTTATGTTTGTTTACACGGTGTACCAAGACATCCTCAAGAAAAGGTTATAAAAAAGTTGAGATTCTGATGTCCTTTGATGTGTGTGGCAAATGTTTTGAATCATGCTGCTCCATAGGTCACTACTTTTCAAAAATTGAATCTATTCCAGTGGGTAACCAATATTACAAGGAAAAATGAAACATTTCATTTAGAATGAAGTTTCCTGATATCTGTGAGAGCCATACGATCATGGCTTGTATGCATGTAGGCCAAGAGTGGACAATGCAAATGTACGGAACCAATTCAATTGTGGTTTAGGACAAGCATATTTTGTGCCTTCAACATGCTTTGGCTCATACCCCAGCAAAGGACCACGGGGGACCTACCGCTGCAATGCAAACGATTAGCCAGCAATTCCCCAATGCAAGATGCCCAAGTTGGTGCATTGTTTATGCAAAAGTTTACATATACAAAGCCACAGGAACAAGCCTCGACCTAAATCAAGGTCATTTCTGAATATAACAAGGACTAGAAGGTCAGCAGAAAATATCCAGGCTGTCCAAAATACTCTTCAACAGCAGCGGCAACTAAATGGCCCCAGAATTATCTCATGACGTAATGGTCGGTTGCCTCGAAGTACTTTCTCAGATCGTATGCCCCTGGACTTACACTGTCATCTGTTCAAATGATATGGAGGCAAGAATTTTCTACGAAAGAGACATCAAGATGCACAAGTTTGTGGTGGCTGCTTTGCTGAAGACCACTTTGTTTTCTTTATTGAAGACCTGTCCATGGCCATTAAATTGCTTTTTTGCCTAAATGGTTTATATCAGAAACCACAATGTCAGGCAGTATGCAACCAACACTGTTCAAAGGCTACTTTAGGGACCATGAGTGAGAATAGCCCATGCACCCCAACACCCAAATCCTCTGCGAGAGTGTATCATTTTGTTCAGGAGGACCCATCTGACTGATATTTTTACATTTAACATGGGGGACGTGGGATGGACTCCAGTTTCAATTACGCCAGATCTAGTGGACATACAGACTGAATAAGTGTGCCCCATATTCGATTTGTCAAAGTACACATTATATTGCCTTCAAGGAACATGCTAAAGAACATGTGTCAACACCACCCATGTCATTACCATGACATCTTAGTCTGTCACTACCACATTTGTTCACTACCAAACTGTGTCACTACGGTAATTGGGCCTTAAATTCCATATAAATATTATGATGTACAAAATGTGCCAACTCACAAGGATCTGTCTGGCTCCTATGCTGTTCAACTTGTATATCAGTATTTACCTCAAACAACATCTAGACAAAATGGCTATGCCGACGATCTTGCCTCCTCCACTCGGACAGCAAATGGACAGAAGTAGGAAGCACACTTACTACAGAAAATGGCCCTACTTTGCGCATATCTTCAAGAACTGGAGAGGAAGCAAGCGAAGCCAAGACCAACGATACTGCCTTCCACCTCAACAACAAAGAGGCTCCATCGCCAGCTTCAAATCAACCTCAATGGATCGCCTCTGCCATCAATCCACAACCAACTACTTGGGAGTGAATGCTTGCCGACTTACTTAACGGCAGCACCTCAAGTCCGTTTGAGACAGGTATCTCGAGGAATAACCTCCTGTGCCGACTGCTGGGCTTCATGGTTGGTGCCAGTCCAACAACCCTACGCACCAATGCCTGGCTCTGCGTATACAGCACTGCTGAATATGCCCCCCAGCATGGTACAACAGCTCTCACACAAAGAGAAGCAAGACACAGTACTCAACGAGGAATTGAGAAATATCACTGGCTGCCTCCGTCCTACTCCATGTGAATTTCTACCAGTGCTTTTCAGGCATTGCACCTGCAGTACTTCGGAGGAGAAACACCACAAGCACAAACTAGTGAATAAGCCCTGCTGGACAACAAGCACCTGCCTGCCATAAACACGGTCAAAGATATCCACACCAATCGGGGTAGACAGAGACCGCGCTCTCGCCGACCTTTCTGCCGACACCACTGCAAACTCTTCCAGTTCCCCATTCAACATCTTACCTGGACTACTGCTGCTAGATACGACAAGACCAGATAATTCTATTACACCTAAGACAGAACTACCACCAGCCTGACAGCAATCTCCCACACAAGGGAAATAATGGGTCACCTTAAACCGGATTCGCACAGGAGTCGGTCCGCTTCAATAGCAATATGCTCCGATGGGGGCTGCGGCCCTCGCCAGCCTGCCAATGTGGTTTCTTCATCACAGACGGCGGATCACATTTCAATGAATGTGCCCTACCTTTCGTCCATCGGTGGACACAGATTTCTCAAACCCCACCACTCAACAGTGAGTTCTCAACCACTTACAAAATATTTTGCTGCTGCCTCATAGCAGAAGAAGGAAAGAAGACATCACATGTACCAAATGAAAACTTTAATTCAATTTGACACTTGATAAGTTTAGTAATTTTAACTTCAATAATCCTTTAAATAATCTAATTGATGCAAAAAATGTTTCGAAAGTGAAATTACAAGTGGTCGACTGGATTAGAGATCAGACTTAAGATCTTGACGGTCAGGTTCGAACCACAAAGTAATAAAATATTTCTAACCATGTTAATAGAGATGCAATTGGTGCCTAATGAAATAGTTGGAGTTAAAACAATATGTACTGTAACTCTTTTGTTTTCATCCAGTTTCAGACTTAATTCTTTAATTAAATCATATAATAAGCTGTTTAACGTGTGTGGATTTGTACTAGCCCATTAAAGCACCATCTACGGCACCAAGTAGATAACCCATGGGGACAATCTGATTCCCGGAGACAAAAAAAAAGAGGGCCCCACAGGGGCTGCCAATTTGGGGACCAGAAACTTGTCCCCACATGAAGGAACCCATATTGGACCCTGCCTCAAATGTTGGAGGGTTTTTGGTTTGGCATGGGTAAAAAGTTAAGTTGCTTTGATTAGGTAATATGTGGTGCTGCAAATTGTTTAACTAGCTTAAAGGATTGAAATAAGAAAATGTTTGGTTTAACTGGTAGCATAGTTTTCATGTTACAACAAAAAATAGGTCACAGTTCAGTGGAATCCAATAGCTGTTGACTTTATCGCCATTTGGTTAATAACCAAACACTTAAGATTATGGAAGCACAAGATGTTATCACTTTTCCTTAAAATCTACTAGATAAGGAAGCCTTATCTCCCAATATAGCTATCTAATCTAACGGCCGCAGCGAGATGCTGTTCACCATGTAGCGCCAAATGGTCCCGGTTGCATTAAGTTGGGGATGTAAGGGGATCCTGCTGGATTCTCGAGCAATCACATCAATGTAGTTAAAGCGGGCGACGAACCCTGTTTTGGCATGGTAAACTTCCAAAATGTTACTCTGAGACACTTGTCAATCGACGATGACAGTGACCGGCACAATCGTGCACGGCGTTGGGCAAAGAATTGAAAATTGGAGGGAGATCTCAATATATCTGTGCTTTGGTCCTGGTGCTCACGCCAGGATATGTTTTGTACTAGAATAAGAAGCTTGGTGTAGGTGCAATCAGTCTATCCTGTAGCTCTTTCTTCATAGCCAGGTCTCAGAGTCCATATAACAGGACAGACTCTACACAGGCTCTAAATTAATTTCAGCGTGGTTTGAATTGGAGATACCAGATTGCCATAAGGGGTGTAGTTTATTGCAGGCATTCCAAGGCTTGTCCTTTGCGTGACTGGGAAAGTCTTTCTGTGTCGGCAGATAGGACCCAGGCATACTTGGAAGTCCTTGACCCTTTTGAGTTGGATCTCCATCTGTTGTACATAGGTTGATGATCATCTTCCTCATGACAGTAATATATTCAGTCTTCTTTGGCATTTAGATGTAGGCGACTTTGTCTGCAGCATACTCAAGTGATGTTAGTAATCTGTGCACCACATATCAGATCAGCTGTTAGCGTAGATGCTCTGCGTAGATGCAAGGTCTGGAGATACTGACTTTGGTGAACGTCTCGAACGCTTGGGTTTGATGGTGTGAGTACTTTTGTCGTTATGATGTCAAGGACTCTGTCTTGAGGATGTAATCAACCACGACTACAAAGCGATAGAGAGCAGAGTATCTCCTTGGTGGATTTCCAGTAGTTGTTAGGAACTCCTTGTGGCCATCCTGGTCTGCACAAACCTATATGGGTTATCATACATGAGGCAATGCTTGACAGTCTCATCTGGGGACACCGTCGTTGGCGAGAATAGCAGCATTACATCCCTGTTTACACTGTCAAATAGCATTGGAAAAATCTACAAAACACATTGAAGCTTTTCTCTTGGAAAATTTTTCTCAAACTATCTCCCAACTAACACTCAGTTAAAGTGGAGATACGCTTAGTAAATGGAGTGATACAAAGCTGAACCCCCAATAATGCGCCCTATCTAGGTTACAAAGCACTGAACCCTTAATAATGCACCGTTAGTTAGCAAGCGTATCTCGAGATAAACAGAGCGGAACCCCAATAGGACCCTATCTGGGGTTAACAAAGCTTACCTCGGGGTAAGGTCTCTTATCTCGGGATAAGGCACCTTATCTCCAGATAGAAGCTGAACCCCATATAACGCACCTTATCTGGAGATAACAAAGTTTAACTCCAAATAACGGCCCTATCTATGGTAAACAAAGCTGAACCCCAAATAAACGTCCTTAATAGATTAAACAAAGTTTATCTAGAGAGAACAAAGCTGAACCCACAATAATGGGTCCTATCTGAGTAACTTCCTTATCTTGAGGTAGCAACCTGAACCCAAGAAAGGGCCTTATCTGGAGGATAACAAAGCTGAACCCCAAATAAAGAACGTCTATTTGTGGTTCAGCTTTGTGAACCCCAGATAAGGATCGTTATTTGGGGTTCAGCTTTGTTATCTTGAGTTAACTGAGCGTTATTTGGAAATAAGGGCCCTTATCCCTATATAAGGTTTCTTATCTAGAGATAAGCTTTGTTAACCCCAGATAAGGACCGTTATTTTGGGTTAAACTTTGTTATCTAGAGATACGGACCATTATTTGGGGTTCAGCTTTGTTAACCCCAGATAAGGACCATTATTTGGGGTTCAGCTTTGTTAACGCAAGATAAGGCCCGTTATATAGGGTTCAGCTTTCTTGAGATAAGCTTTGTTAACTTAAGATAAGGACCGTTATTTGGAGTTCAGCTTTAACCCCAGATAAGACGCGTTATTTGGGGTTCAGATTTGTTATCTCCAGTTAACGAAGCGTTAATCTCCAGTTAATGGAGTGTTATTTGGAGATAAGGCCTCATCTAGGGATAAGAAGAAAGTGATACACTTGCGCTTCCATAGCCTTATCTCCAAATAACACTCCGTTAACTGGAGGTAACGCTTCGTTAACTGGAGGTAACAAAGCTGAACCCCCAATAATGTGCCTTATTTCGGTTTACAAACGGCCGCTGACAGTGACTCAGCAAATTAATGACACCACAGGGCGGCCGCCATTGGACGATTGCGTCAAACTTATTTAAATATCCATGCGTACGGTAGTTCGTATATGTACAAAGGGGGCGTGGCTTGGTTCAGGCTGATTTGCCATCTCCCTACAAGGATTCCAATAGTTCTGGCTGCCATCTAGAAGGACATGGGAAGAAGGAGCATTGAGATTACATGGCTCTATGGCCTTAAATGTGCCCATGTCTGACTTAATCTAACTACAATTCTTCATTATAAACTCATGGTGTATCACTTCAGTGAATTTTACAACTATTCACTCATCCTTTGTGGTGCACTATTGCTGAACTTATGACTTGTAACTAGCTTAGCTATAACAACAAAGAGGTTGCTGAATTCAGCAGAAGCACGGGATGTGCAGGTATGTTAGCAGCAACTGTAGCTTACGCAGCATAATGTTTTTTAAACTGTCAGGTGAACTTGACCCAGCATTCACTATTGTTGCAGGTAGTAGCTCCTACTGGTGTTGTATTTACCATCATTTTTGACACCCTTGGATATAACCGCCCATAGTGAATATTATTACATCATTCCTTCACTATGGTATGCAGTTGCAGTGTTATCTTTTCTCTTGCGTGTACTTTTTACTTGCACGCTTTACAATTGCTGTTGTATACCGACCCCACATGTTAGTCATTTTTGGGGTGACCTGGAGATAGCCAAGATCCGTCTCGACTTCTGATGTAACACTACACATTTCAACAATTGAACTATCTGTAGGCAGATGTAATACGCTGTTCCTGACACCCATTCATCAGTTTGGTGCTGTAATATCTAGCAAGAGTATGTGGTAGTGAAAATAAAAGCAGTCGTCGATTTAAAGTTTCATCAATGCTATACCTTTGTTTGCTTACGTGTGGGGACTGGAAGCTAACCCGGGGACCACTTCGACCCGATGTTGATTTTAGCTACTTTGATTCTAAAATAGGACTTCATTTTATACAATAAATACTCGTCTTTACCACCGAAAAGGTCAGAATTAAAATTATTGCAAACAAAAACAAGGGCTTGCCGTTATTTCTGTAAGTGAAAGTTGGTTGGACTCATCCATAACTGACAGTGAAATAAAAAAAATGATGGCATTGCGTTATACGCAATGAGAGGGGGGGGGACCCCAGAGAGGGTGTGGGGTTTGTACGTACATAAGAACTGATATGCTTTTTTGCAAAGAAATGATTACAAGATAAACATGGAAAGCCCATGGATTGAACTCTTATTTCCAAAAAATCAAAAACCCATTATGAATTGGTACAGGGTATAACCACTGACCAGAAAAATTTTCTGAATAGTGTTGGAGCGTGTTCCAACGTAACATAAGGTGGTGATATTGAAGTCAAATTTTGTAATGGTGATTTAACAATAGATTAAAAGAAACTCAGCTATCTTGTATAAGAACTATATTGATATTTTAGCCTATTTAATCTTACGCAGTTGATTTCTTACTCCCACACGTGTACTGATTCACTCTTCAACAAGTATTGATCATATTCTTGTTAACTCCAGAGAAAAATAGTATGTCATTTTGGTACAATATGCACTGACCACTTCTTAATTTGTACCAGGAGAAAATCAGCAAAGGGCAATTTGGGGGCACACAAAAATGTCAAAATTAGATCGCTGAAAAAGTACAACCCTGAGTTTCTTCTGGCAGTTTGTCCTAAACGAGTGGATGGTCTGCTGTGTGGGGGCAACGCAAAATGTGAGGATGCCTGTCCAGGTTTAAGGGTTGGGTTAATGGGGGTCATTGATATAATTGCACCTGTGAAGACACTATAGTGATTTGAAAATATTTGAAAATTGCAGGAAGAATAGCTTTCAAAGTGAAGGATAAGTCGTAGAATTCTCATGAGTTACCTTTTCAAGCTTTGTGAATTGAAAGAAAAGGAGAAAACGTGAAGTGTTCCAAGAATACGATTTCTCCATTCAATTAAGTGTTTTACGTAAGTGTCCGTTCGGACATAATGACTAAATCTCCGATTCTGTCCTTATTAGGTTGCTTCGGTCTATCATTTGCAGGGTATGTTAGGATAACTGCACTTGTTACGTTACATGCTAAAATCTGATTTTGATGATTTTTTTTGAGTTGCGGATTTAGCAAATCACTGATAGTGTCTTTAAAGAAATAAGGTGTGAAGCCAAAGATCTGAACCTTGGATTTCAGGTTTGACATTTTAGGATGATATTACAAAGAGGGAAATTATTGTGATCAATTCAAAAAAAGGATCGATCAAAAAAACACTTATTAAGAATATTGTAAACTCAGAAATAAGGTTCAAAGAGCGTTTCGCAGAGCTAAATCGGATTATTATTTGAAAAGATGACGGACGAAAACAAAAACAACACAAAAAAAACTTTGGCACACCTCAAAGAACTGGGTTATAGCTCAACAAAAAGAGGTTAACAATACTGTTTGGAAATTGATGGTGTTATTTGATATGATTCCAAAAAGATTGCTAATCACCACTGTAGCTTCCACATTGGTTGAGAAACTGCCTTCTCCAAAGAATATGTTTACAACTAATTCTGCAGTTTTTCAGGATTTTTTATGTTAGAGAAAATCTGGGTGTTCTTTCACCTTAGGCTGTGTGGATGAAGGAATTCATAGGAAAAAGAGCTTAGAATCTCACCCAAAATAAAAGTACAGGGTTGGATAATATTCCTTCGAGATTTCTTAGGGATGGGGTGTCTATTTTCTGAAAGCCCCCATAGCCCACATTGTGAATTTGTCCAAGTCAAAACGAACACTTGTTCCTAGGGAGCTAAAAATGGCAAAGGTTACTCCTCTGGTATAAAAAGAACAAAAACACTGATGGAGCAATTACAGACCAGTTGTGTTTTAGTTGCAATATCTAAAAATTCTTGAAAAACGCTTTGTTTATGTTCACTTGAAGATTTTTTAACATCCAACAACATTTTTTTATGAAAATCAATCGCGTTTTAGAAGCAAGTTCTCAACAGGACTCTTTCTATCATTTAATGGATCGCATCAAAACTCAGTCTTCCCGTGGGATTATTCTGGCATGTCATGACTTGAATTCAAAAAAGCCTTTGACACGGCAAACCACCAAATTTTAGGTGTGACCAAGTTAAAAGCAATGGGGAGTTGAGTCTGTTGAACTGGTTTCATTCATATCTCTCCAACAGACAACAAATAGTTCATGTCAACAATACTGATTCTGGTGTTGTAATATATCATGGCGGAGTCCCCCAAGGTAGTATACTGGCGGCCTCTTTTATGTTCTTGGTTACATCAATACATGATATAAGTATAGACCCGGAGTGCAAATTACTTGTATATGAGATGATAGTACCCTTCTATTTTCTCATAAAAAAACCCTGACTTATTTTAGCCCACAAAAACTTGGGTTCAAGCCTCTTAATCATGTAGCAAACTGGGTGGTAGACAACAAACGTCCTTACTCTTGGCAAAAGCACAGATGTATTATCTTTGGCTCCAAAAGAAATAAATGCTGTCAAAATTTTTCAGTTGAATGTTCTGGCCACATAATCCAAAGGTCAGGGGACTCTCTGTTTAAAAACTTAGGTGGTAACAATTGACCAAACGTATCCGGGAAGCTATTGTAATTCTATCATTAAAACAGCTAACTCCCGGATGAAGTTCATGTACAGAAATTATAATGTCTGAACAAAATGTCGGAAAATTCTTTATTTGCTCTCATTCAATGCCATTTGATTACTCGTGTTACATCTTGGTATTTAGGGTATTAGTTCTGGCTCAAACATAAACTTCAAGTCACGCAAAATAAATGGTGCGTTGATCTGTGAACTTAGACCCCGGGCACATGTTGCGTTCAAACTGAACTGCCAGTTTGGAATTTTCTTGAATGGGGGATTGTATAGGGTCAATTTTTAAAGTTGTGCCATGTGCATAAAATTTACAATGATTCTTGCGCCCCTTATATGTGTCAGTTTTTTACCAAAACCTCTGAAATTCATAACTATAATACTAGAAGGCGGCTTTTTAATTTTCATGTACCCAAAATCAAAAGCTGTGCTGCTACCACTTCCTATTACAGTGCAATATGGGACTGGAACAAGCTTCCAAATGATATTAAAAGCATTCCCAATTTTAAAACTTTCAAGAGTGCAATAAGGAACCATCTTAACAATGGCTAGTTTCCAATGGGGTCAAACTCTTTTTTTGTCAAAAAGTTTTTTCTGTCATTCATATTTGTTTCTTTTTTTTCTGCCATTTTTGCCAAAAACTTTGAAGGACCCCATTGGAAATAAGCCTGGAATATTGACTTTCATGGGTTATCCTGGTTCCAATTTATTTTTGTCTTTCACTGGGTAATATTTATTGAATATGTATCTCTTATCATTTTATCATGTATTTTCTAATGTCTTTAAACATATATATTTTAACTCTCTGTACAAATTGTTCTTTTTATGTTTATGGAGCCAAATAAAATCAATCAAATCAATCAAGCTTAATCCTTTCAGATGGAGATAATTTTGATAGAAAGCTTTACACCAGTGCAAAAATCAGAATTTTCAGATTTTTTAGTGACACCTGTTATGTGAAATCTCTCGTTGCACCTTTAACTTAAGGACCGTTATTTGGAGTTCAGCTTTGTTAACCCAGATAAGACGAGTTATTTGGGGTTCAGCTTTGTTATCTCCAGTTAACGAAGCGTTATCTCCAGTTAACGGAGTGTTATTTGGAGATAAGGCTTCCTTATCTTAGTTATCTAGGGATAAGAAGAAAGTGATACACTTGTGCTTCCATATAAGATCGTCAAAACTATTCCTATATTTCATTCTATGAGCTGAACCAACAACTTGAACCACATTTTACAAAAATTGGAGCAACTTTTAACTTTTGACCCCATGTACAAACCCAAAATTGACCTTTTCACCATTTTTTACATAGGTTGTAGAAACTAACATTTTTGGAATCCTTGTAATCAGACAAACACCATGGTGAACTTTCCAACACAATCGGAACATTTTTAATTTTTTACCCCTGTGTAACCTTGAAAAGTTGAAATCCAAGCGGGAGGTCATGAAAGGGGTGTGGCAAGTGCTTCCATCATTTTTTATTATCAATGCATAAAGTATATGCGTACCAAAATTCACAATTGTATCCAGATTTGTACACTCCCATGAGATCTGTGCATTACAGTCCCCCAGCTTAGGGTCGTGAAGGAGACGTAGATGTTGACTTCTATTCATTCTTTGACAGCTTGTCCATCTTTGTTAGTTTCATTATAGCCCCATTGGGTACTATGGCTGTTGAAATCGCCAACAAAGTGAGGTTTAATGGAATTCCCAAGGCTGAGTTGAGGGTGCTTGAAGTCTACTGATGGAAGTTTGTGTATTCTCTTGTTATTAGTTAAACATAGACATAAATAAGAAGACAGACTCTCAGACGTGGTTTACATATCAGCCATGCTGACGATCTCAACTAGAGACGGGCAATATAAGGAACGTATAACTACCCCATAACATCCCCCTTTTAAAAGTTAAAATCCACACCATCTCTCTTCCTTTAAAAAAATGAGTAATAAAGTTTGTACCATTCACAGAAAAAATTGAGCATTGTCCAGAATTATGTCCATAATTGTTCAATGACATGCATCATGCCTGTATGTCTACATACAAAACAATCTTTTCTTTTAGCACTCGGCAAAAGTTCATAGCTCATGGTTGCTAAAAAAAGGATTTCAAACACATAAACAAATAATATGAACATTGAAACTGTTCAACACTCTGCATGCACTGTGTAAGTCAAATGCCAAACATTGCGGAGTGCTTTGTTTGTGTAGTATCCACAAAGATGAAAACCTAGGCAAATTTTAGGCTAGGACTTTTTTAATCGTCCTAGTTGTAACAATTATTATGTAAGTCAAAACACAATAATGTGCATGCAGTTTGCCATATCTAAGCTATATGAAGATCAAGAGTTACTAGCACTGCATGTGTTATGTTATATGCAAGGTAAGGTGGATTTTATCACCTGTACTGTGTTGCAATGTAAGGAGTGTTTCCTAAATTCATATACTAGTTGAAATACACCTTTTTTTCTAAATAACTAAAATTCTATTCTACTTGATGAACAAAAAATATTTAACTTGAAGTTAAATAAATTATGACTAACAAACCCTATACAGCCTGGGGTCTTAGTTCTTACTACTGTCTGTTCAATTAACTTAGATGTCCGTTTTTTATTAATTATTTCCAAAAATATACGTTTTCGAAATCACGAAAAGTTGTTGGGTATCTATGGACCTAATACGTTTTTTACGTGACAAAAGGAATGGGACATTTTTAAACCTTCAAATCTATTGAAATCTGGTTATTTCGCCCTCGCTTTCAAAATGAGCGAATAAAGGTTTGGTACCATTAGTAATTACGTTTTGTGGAAGGTTCCATTGATTCCACTTAGTAGGTAGAAAAAGTTGTCATCGGAGGAGAGATTCACGATCAATAGCGTCTAGGCGCCACCTTGACTGGTTATGAAATGAATATAATGCCAACTGTGACTTTTCAACAGGATCAAATCTGAACCGTGTTATTGCAGTTAAAACGAGATATCCACGGTTCCACACAAGGGGTGCAACGCAGTCAAACCAGTCGTCCGTCGCTGGGCGCTGACATTTTGAATATTGCACGTAATACTTATTAGTTTGGCTGTGCTGTTATCCACACACATAGAGCAATCGATACAAATCTCGCCCAAAATATCAGTGGTTGGACGTTGGGTGCCTATTGGGTGGTTAATTTGTCTACACATGCGCCACCACATATCGAATGAAATGACACATCCAGTCGTCTTGATTTTTTAATATAACCGCCTCAATGAATACATCTTTTCACCCTAAGCGCGCATTGCCTTATGAGAAAAAAGAGGTATCTGAGCACAATGATACAGGTACAATATTATACACCTGGCCACCTCTATAACAAATACCATAATTTATGTATTGTCACTACCGATTAGTGTATCAATGCAAAGCGGCACCCACAGTAGGGGGAAGATATGCCGAGGCAGCCACATTGCTTTCTATTGTTGGGTACTCTAGGTTGTCTTGGGTCTGCCGCAAAACATGCGAGACGGGGAATTTCTAAGATTACGTAAACGTTTGCCTCTCTATTCTATAGTTGTCCACCACGTTAGTTACTTACCGGTATTAACTAAGCCGACGGAATTAAAAAAACAAATCCCAATCCCCTCACGGCCTATGTACCCCCATTGAATCGTCTCCAAATGACGGTCGACATAAGTCCATTCTGAATTACCGTGAACATAAATTGATCGGTTTGAGTTGTTGGATATTAAATTTGCCGTGTGGACGGCGCGTCGGGGTGAACTGCTATCGAGTTAATGGGCGTTAAGTCCGACGATTTAATGCCGAAAGAAGAGGCAGGGTTAAGTCCGGTCGTAAAGTTACGACCGGTACTAGTAAAGTAAGTGTGGACGCGTTATATCGGAACTAACGTGGCATTTTCGTGTTTTTCCCTGAAGTAAAACACGGAAAGCAGTGGAGGCTGACACATGTCTCATTTGTGTTAGTCGGGGTGGGCGCCGAAGTGGGCGACTCTGGCACCTGGAAAAAAATGGGGAGTCACACTATGAAGCAAGGGAGCAAACAAGCGGGGCACGGAAAAGGGACGGGAAAAAGTAAAGAGAAGAGGAGAGCAAGGGAGCGATTCAATTGGGTGGGTGAGGTTACTGATCTACAGCCATTCGAGGCTGACACCGATCACATTTGCCGACTCAACAGAAATAAGTCAGCCGGCAAGCGAATCGAGACATTAAAACGTTTACCAAATCCTCATATTGTTTCCAAACATCCTGGATACGCCAGATGATTAAGGGGGAAAATTAGTATTTGCCATCCTATGTCAAGGACGAACTCATCTCACAGGTCTTGCCCAAACGTGAACTAGTACGGTTTCAGTACGCGGTTTACGCCAATGACATCTATAAATGGATAGCGGGCTCGCACGTAATGTGAATGCACTTGGTGAAAATTTCTGTGTATTTGAAAGAAAATCTAATCTTTTATAAAAATTGTGTCCCGGTAGTAGCATCGACAATTTATGCCACAGTCATAATTAAGCTAATTGGCGCGATACAGACATCCTAAATGGCAGTGGGATTACTTACTGTGTGAATATGGATTGCAATTTGTGCAGTGATAGGCCTATCACCCTCCTACAAATATTATTGAGGAAAGTTGAACTTAATAAAATGTCTGCCCAAAAAAACAAACGTATGTTATGTGAAAAAAATTGTGGATATATTATTGTGTGAAATATTTTACGGACACAAAAGGGAAAGGAAAGCAAGAGGAAAAAAATAAAAGCGAAAAAGAGAGAGAAAGGACACGGAAACAGAAAGGGAAGGAAACCGACCGACGCCCAGACCAAGAACAGGAAAAAAAACAACTTACCTCCCTCCCTCCCCCTCCCTCCATACCTCCCTCCCTACCTCCTCCCTCCCTCCCTCCCCCTCCCTCCCTCCCTTACCCTCCCTCCCTCCCCCCTCCCTCCCTCCCTCCTCCCCTTCCCATGAGGCTACCCTTCATTTTTCACTTTCCCATCCCCTCCCTCTCCCCTTCCCCTTGCCTTCACACCTTCCCCCTCAACCTTTCCCTCCCCTTCCCTCATTCCCTTTCTTCCCTTCCGCTTCTCCCACCCCAGTCCCTTATTTGTTATTTGTATTCATTTCTTCATATAATTCATTACCTTATTCATAAGGTAATTGGATATTTATTCGTTATCCATTCATGTAATCTTCCTTAATGAAATTCATTATTCGTGTCTTTCTATGACTATCTTAAGGTTAAGAATTATATAAGAATATGACATTTATCTATGTTATAACATGCCTAATATTCAAGTATTATTATTCACCAGTTTCATCAGTTTTTGTTTCATAACTATGCAGAAATTTCTCATTACTTTCCAATTTTATTTTCTGCAGTGTGGATTCTTTCGCTATTTTGTGCACGCTTGATCAGAGTTCCCCCATTCCCCCTCCTCATTCCCCCTCCCCTTCACCTTCCCCGGCTCCATCGAATTCCCCATCCCCATGCCCCTCCATACAATACCCAATTCCTCTTCACTCACCCCCTTCCCAGTCCAACCCCTCCCCTCTCCTCCCTTCACCCTCTCCTCTCCCCCATTCCCCTCCCAATTCCCACTCCCTTCCTCCTCCCCACTTCCCCTTCCCTTCCGTCTCTTCCCTTCCCCCTTCCCAATCCCCTTCCCCATTCCCCTCCACCCTCCATCCTTTTTTTTCGTATTTATTCATAATAATAAAGCAAGTTGGGATTTATTCGTTCATCCATTCATTCATCCATGTATGTCATTTTATCTATATTTATTTATACCCAAATATGCATGTATCTATTTATAACATGCTCTGCTATGTATTTGCTGCATTTATTTATTATTATTCCTTCACATTTCTTCAGTTTATTCATATTTTTTCAGCCTGCTCTTTTCTTGTGAAATTGCTTTATTGTCATTAATGATCTATTTTTTTGAATATAACAAAATTCCTTGTGTGAAAAACTGTATTTTCCCTATTTTGAGTAAATTGCAAATTAACGTAAAAGTGCCATTGAAGTAATGCAGTAAAGACGGGTTCTTGCCATCGTCATATGCCGGGTCAAACTGTTTTCACTTGCGATCGCGCAAGCTATCCATGTATAGAGGTCCGGGGTTACGCCTGATGGAAAGCCAGCTCGTCTTTCTGCATGTTCGAACACTGACCTCTATACATGGATAGCAGTCTCGCACGTAAGAATAGTCGGCGTACGGAAACAACCGGAATTCCCCCGCGCCCATTTTGTGGCGGCAAGGACATGAGAGGGTCACCGTATCTGAGTCAATCAAAAATCAATTGCAACTTGTGAATATTTCTTGTATTTGAAAGAAAAATCTTACCTATTTTATTAAAATTGTGTGGTAGTAGCATCCACAAATTAGCCACAGTCATGTGCTGCGTATAAATTCGCCAATAGTGGCGCGATATTAGGACACTGGAATGGCTATTGTGCGCTATCACAATATATTATTGATGAAGGGTTGAAACAATCAAAAAGTCTTGCCAAAAAGAAAAATTGTTATAAATTATTGTGTGAATAATTTACAGGAATAAAGCTTACCATATTAGTGCATTTTACGTATTTAGGGCAAACATAATTTTCATGTGGCATGCGAATTCTTGCAATTCACTTAGTAAATTTTCCCCTTCCACCTCCCCCCTCTGCCCCCTTTCCCACACCTTTCCCCTTCATCACGCCCCTCCCCTCCCCATCCCTCTCTAACTCATCCTCCCCTTCACCTCAAAGTAAGCATAACCTGCAACATAAACTATCAATGAACAGAACCTGAACCTAAATCATTTCAAATTACCCCCTCCCCGCTCCTCTCCTCTCTTATCCTCCCTCCCTTCCCCTCAAACCACCCAACTAACCCATCCCTTACAGCCTCCCTCCCTTCCCATTCCATTCCTTTTCCCTTCCCTTCCCCCTTCTTTCATTTCCTTCTCCTCCTTTCTTTGTGATTTTATGATATAATAATAATAAAGGTAAGATTGGAATTATTCTTGCATCCATTCATTAATCTTTCCTTCATGCATTAATTCAAGCGTTTTATATGTATATGCCATTTATCTTATGTTATAAAATGCTCTTCCACATTTTCACATTATTCACATTTCCTAAGTTTGTTGCATTGTATTTTAAGAAAGTTCTCCTTATTTCAGTGAGTTCTGCAAGGTGATTTTTGCATTGTATGCACGCTTGAGTTCACTACCCTTCTCATTCCCCTCCCCTTCAACTTCCCAGGCAGAAAAGATGACAAGGAAACGTCCAAAAGGAAACGAAACAATCACAGTTAAGCCCAGGACCACAAACCTTCACATAAATCACAATTAACAGTCCCCGTCACCGTATCTCCCAGCACAGTTACCCATTCCCCTCCCAAGTCCATCCTCAGACCTCCCCCACTCTCTCCTCCCTCCTCCTTCCCCTCATTCCCGTTTCCCCCTCCCATTCACACTTATCCTCCCTCCTCCTTGCCAGTTTTTACAATTTAAAGGGTCATGGGGTTTAGTTATGTGCCATTGAGTTTAAAACATTATTTCGATAAGTAAAAGATGTTTTCACATGTGGCGTCTTTCAATTTGAATGTATTCTAACATTCTTGGGTGGAGTTTTTATTAACTCCGAAGCCAGTTGCCATGACCACTGTACGGTCAGTAGTACCGGTCTGTCGAAGTTAGTAACCATTTTTTGTCCGGCCGTACTCATAGCCCGGGAACACATGGTGAACAATAGGGCAATCGATTCAGTTGACTCTTACGCAAAAGCAGTTTCACGCTTTATTACGTTATCGTCTATGGAGCCCCGGCCCATGGCTTTCCTACCGGACTATATTGCGTCACACCGAGATAGTTATCGACTAAAGGTTACTGTCGGATCTAAGCGATAATACCGGTGAAATAAGCGTCCAAACGACCAAATTTAAGGTCCGATAGTAATACCGACAGGATTATTTAAATCCGATCAGTGCGCGTTCACACGGGCAACTTCAGTACGAAAGTTAATACCGAACCAAAGGTATGACCGGTGTAGAAGTAACCATTGTTCCGGCGTTACTCACAGTCCGGAAAAATGGTGAACAATAGGGCAATCGATTCAGTGGACTCTTTACGCAACGTTAGTTTCACCGCTTTATTCCGTTTATGTCTATTGGAGCCCCGGTCACATAGGACTCCCAACCGGACTATATCTGCTTCACACCGGTATTAAGGGATCTTAAGTCGACCGTGTGGACCACGACTTCAATAGAACCCTCTTGTACAACAGCATTATCTTGAATGCACGGCATTATGTTCAGCTCTTGATTCTTTGTTATAACCAATTGAATACAAGCAGGCAGGACCTCTTAGAAGTATAAAGTATTTCAACGATTCATTTATATGCCCAAATAATGCACGCGCCATAACACCTGAATACCAGGTCCAAGAATCAGTAATTGTTCGTAAAATTGCTTTGAAGCGCCTTAATTCGGTGAATATGAATGGGTTGCCATAAAAGTTTAAGAGTCATAAGTCACTATCACATGATCCAGTTTGTTGTCGTTTGTGCCAATAAATCACAGTGTTAAAGTTATTAAAAAAACCGGGAGAAGAATTGTTTTGAAGTGGAACCCACATTGAAACTTGTTGGGTCCAATGTTATGAACAACAACTTTCTTTCATGATATTTTTCGAAAACGTATATTTTGGAAAAATAATATAATAAAAACCGGACATCAAGTTAATTGAACAGACAGTAGTAGTAGATATCTGATGCAGTACAAAGTCGTCCTTGTATCTTGCTGGTTTGCGGATGTTGGTTCTGATCCTTGTTCCTGTGTTTCTTGGTACTTGTCCAACTGGTTCTTCTGTTTGGTCTTGATGCACTGGACTGCTGAGTTGTCTGCTTGCTGATCTGGGTGCTTTTCTGCAGATTTGTTGCTGTTCTTGTTATTGTTCTTGAAAGTCTGCTGTATTTGGGCTTTGTGTGTTTCTCAGTAGCTATAGTTTCTCTGTGTTCTTTAGTTGTTTTCAGAAACTTTCGGTTCCTACGATAAGTGTGGCTTTTTTCTGTCTGGACCAAATATGATCGTGGGCCATCTTGTCTCAGGCACGTAGCTTTTGCCATTCTTGTTTAGAATTGTCGTATGTGCTAGCCGGACAGCTTCTAAGCGGTTGCAGTTCCTTTGCATGCTTGTCATCAGGTCCGTACATGTGTGTGTGTGTGTGTGGGGGGGGGGGGGGGGGGGGTTCCACAAAGGGGGCAAAAGTCTGATTTGTAAAGAATGTTTTCATAAAAAGCTCCAAAATTTAGAGAAATATTGACAAGAATATCCACTTTTGGTGAGATGTTACAAAAAGTCCAAAAAAGGACCATATTTTAGGGGGGTTAGCTCCAATTTTACCAAAATGGCAACTTATTCGAAGTATCGCACCCCCCAAAAAAAATCCTGCGTACGGCCCTGTTTGTCATATTGCAGGTTAGACCTCTGTTGCTTTTCTTTGATATTGTCTGGTACTCATTGAACAACTTCAGGCTTTAGCAGCGACTCTGCTGTTGGTTGGATTTTGGATGAGTTTTTGAACTGGGCTGTGACAATTTTCATCAGGTGTGTTTTTCCAGTCTAGAAGTGCTGCATAAAAATCTGCGGCCTCTCCTTGTTTTCTTCACCAGGGTCTTTGCAATCTTGACAGTTGATTCTACTTTCCCGTTTCCTTAGGGGATGTCTTGGAGAGCTTGTAACATGTTGGAATTTCCACTGTTGTGAAATTCTGTATACTCCTTGCTGATAAACTGGGGCCCATTATCACTGATAACCTTGTCTGGTTTTCCACGTCTGGCAAAGTGTGCTTTCGTGCATTCTACCACCCTTTTTGATGAGATATCTCCTGTGATGTCATCAACCTCCCAGTAATCACTGAAGTGGTCTACTGTGATCAGATAATCTTTTCCCAGGTACTGAAAAATATCGTGAGAGATTACTCTCCATGGTCTTTTGGGGATTTGGTTCTCTCTATTGTCTTCTTTGGAAAGCATTGTTGGTGCTGCACCCTTCTACTTTCTCTCGAATCTGTGCTGCCATACCTGGCCAAAAACAACGTGTCTTTGGCTCTGCCTATGCTTGCATCAATTCCAAGATGACTTGAATGACTCTTCTCTATCATGAGAGACTGCAGATGAGTGCTTTAGGTACCATCACACGCTGGCCTTTGAACAGAATTCCGTTCTGTTCAGTGATTTCATCACGGTAGTTGAAGTATTCTCTAATGGAGACTGGTACTTCCTGTTTCTGTTCTGGCCAACCACTATATCGTCGGCTGAATGCAAGACCAACGTAAGTGACATTTTGTCGAAATTGAGTGTTTGGTGAATTTTGAAAGAGGAGGTATTCGCGCATAATTTAAAGTATGTGTGAAGAATGTAAGTGATTAAAAAAATTAATTAGAAAAAGAAGATAACGTATGTGCAATTCGCTTTTTCCGCTTAAAGCAATATTAGCACATATTTTTGAAGGGCGCCCCCAATTTTTCAAAAATGTGGAGATTTTTACACGGTTGCATTGGTAACTGGCTAGTAAACTATACCTGTGAATGGTTAAGCTCGAAAATGTCTATGTGTCACATACGAAGCGGAAGAATTTTGTACTAGAATAATTATTATCGGGGATCCCCGATAATAATTCAACGGCTGCTGGAAACGGCCTTCCAATGTGAAATAGCCGGGAAATAGCGCCATGTACGTGTCTACGCGCATCCATTAGTTGTTTTAATAGTTCGGGCAAGTCAAGTTAGAGGTGATTTTCTCGAGGTGGCACTATTTCATCATGGACGGACATAAACGTAGCATTCCAGCTCTGCCGTTAAGTCCAATCTGGGATCCCAATTCTAATTACAAAATCGCTTATTTTGTGATAAATACGCATTTTTAGCATTCTCGTTCGCAGGTATAGTTTCCTAGACAATTACCAACGTAACTGTACAAAAATACCAAATTTTGAAAATTGGGGGCGCTCTTCAAAAAATGTGCCAATATTGCTTTAATGCAAGACCAACGTAAGTGGCACTTACGTTGGTCTTGCATTAAACATATTTGAACCTTTTTACTGCAAGACCAACGTAAGTGGCACTTACGTTGGTTTGCATTAAATATTTTTTCAGTGCAAGGCCAACGTAAGTGGCACTTACGTTGGTCTTGCATTAAACAGTTTGCACCTTTCAGTGCAAGACCAACGTAAATGGCACTTACGTTGGTCTTGCATTAAGCATTTGTGCACATTTTCAGTGCAAGACCAACGTAAGTGGCACTTACGTTGGTCTTGCATTAAACATTTTTTCAGTGCAAGACCAACGTAAGTGGCACTTACGTTACTGATTTCACTTATGTTCTCTTCTTTTGTAAATAGATATTTAATTACGTTTGTCAAGTAGAAATTATTTCATTTATATAATACAAATAAATTTCCTATTGTAATACCTGCTATAATTACGGACACACCACCTATAGAATCCAACAGAAACACAACAATGTTATTCCTGCAAAATTAGTCAAACTGCACTTACGTTGGTCAAAGAGGCAACTAAAATACGCCGCCGGTTGGACAGAAAGTGGAAAAACATGGCACGGAAGAAAATAGAAAAGCCTATAAAGAGCAACACATCATTGTAAATAAACTCATTCAGCAAACCAAAGAAACTTATTTCAAAGATAAATTGGCTGATGCTGACACAAAAGGTATTTTCCAAATAATCAATAAGCTCCTAAATAAAGGAGGAAAAGTTCTTCCTGCCTGTGAAAATTATAAAGAGCTTAGTGACTCATTCGCTGATTTCTTTGAGAACAAAATCGTAAAAACAGGAAACAACCTCGACAAATCCAAAACGCAAATGAACTCAGGTTCACATATACCGGTAGATCCACCAGAATACAATCAAGAGATGACATAATTTCCTCCTGTGTCGGAGGATGAAGTCAGAAATATTATCTGTATATTGCAAAACAAACGTTGTTCATTGGATGTTATACGAACATGGCTACTTAAACAATGCATCACACCAATACTGCCTGCCTTAACATCTATCATCAATATGTCATTCAGGTCTGGTACCTTCCCAACAGCTTTGAAACAAGCTATTTTTTCACCACTAATTAAGAAAACTACCTTGGACCCTAACGAACTCAAAAATTACCGACCTGTCTCAAATATCAAATGTTTTTCTAAAATTTTGGAAAAATGCGCAATGCCCAGACTTAATACCCACATGTCAAGCCTTTGCATGGCACTGAAAACAGCCCTCCTCAAAGTGAAAAATGATTTGCTCTGTGCTATGGACCGACACAAAAGCGGTTTACCTTGTTTTCCTGGATTTAAGTGCCGCATTTGACACTATTGATTTTGACATTTTAGATGATAGACTAACACATACATTTGGCATTAAAACACTGTGGGTAGATGGGTTCAGTCTTACCTACGTCAACGTAAAAGTAGAGTTTGTGTTGCAGGCAATTTTTCAAAGAGCCATACCAAGGATTTTTGCCTACCACAAGGTTCTGTGGTAGGTGCAGGCACTTTTAGTTATTATACTTACCCTCTTGGAAAAATAATTAAAAAAATATGGACTTAACTCTCACATATACGCAGATGACACACAAATTTACACAGAATTTGACCCAAAGATACCTGGAAACAGTGTCACTGCATTATTCAAACTGGAAGCATGCATTAAAGACATAAAAGAATGGATGAATATAAATAAACTGAATGAGGACAAAACTGATTTTTGTATTGCTGGCTCCAAAAACACTTTAAGGAATCTTCACAACGTATCCCTGAATGTCTGCGGAACTACAATTGTACCATCACCTACTGTTCGTAATCTGGGTGTCCACTTTGATTCTGATCTGTATATGTCCTACCATATTTCTACACTTTCCAAGTCACTCAATTTTCATCTCAGAAACATTGCCCGTATTTGCCGCTACATTGATGAGGAAACATGTAATCATGCTGTAAGATCACTTGTAATTTCTAAACTGGACTACTGCAACTCACTGCTATATGGTATTAACTTAAAAGAAAAAAGGAGACTCCAATCTATTCAAAACATGGCTGCAAGACTCATATTTAAATCAAACCGGAGGGAGCACATAACACCATTATTAAAACAACTCCACTGGTTACCTGTTAATGAAAGGATCATTTTCAAACTCCTTACACTAACATATAAGAGCAATAATGAAGCTGCACCAATATATCTGATAAATCTTATTCAATGTCACACTCACAACTCTCAACACACAATGTATCTTCGATCCCATGCTGACAGCAATCTTCTCGTGTCAAAAAGAACATATACATCCAATGGTGACAAAGCTTTCCGCCATTCAGCACCATTTTTATGGAACAAGTTACCTGCAACAATGCGTATGTCTCCTAACCTAAACCATTTCAATGCAAAGTTGAAAACATATCTTTTTCCAAATTTATTACATGTATGTTGTATAATTTTTAAGATTGTAGCTTTAAGATTGTACTTTAAGATTTATGTAGTTATGTTGTAAATGTAAGACAGCCGTAAAGCGCTTTGATCATTCTTAATGCTAATGCGCTATATAAATATCTGTTATTATTATTATTATTATTATTGGTCTTTCATTCAGCCGACGATATGTACCATTTCTTTTAGCTTCTGAAGGGTTTCATCTTTGGCTGTACTCTGTTGTAGCCTAGCTACTATGTGTTTTGTCACTAATCAATCTGGTTGATACGCTCTATATCTCTGAAAATCTGATTTTCTTCTTTTGTCTTGTAGGTATGCTCGACTTAGCCAGTCAGCTATTAGCATTTGTTTTCCTGGTATGTGATGGACTTTCTCTGTAGCATTATCTGTATCTCTTAAAAGCACTATGTATTGATTTCTGGATATGGAATTAGTGGCTTGTGATCGGTGTGAACTGTCACCTTCTGTCTGCCATAGATGAATGAATCAAGTCGCTCACAGGCAAATACTAGAGCCAGGACATTCTTTTTCAATTTGTTGCATAATTCTGCTATGGTGAGCGCTTTGGATGCGAATATAACTGGCTGACCTTCTTGTAGCAGGGTGGCGCCAAGGCCTTTGTGTCTGATGCATCACACTGTATAGTTACTTCTGCATGACAGTGCATCATAGTATCTCAGGATTGGTGTGAGTGACATAGTTGATTTTACTCATGACTTCTTCATACTGGTCCAACTACTCCCAATGTGACTCTCCGTCACCTTCTCAATGGTTCTGGCAACTGTGACAACCGTAGCAAGAACTTTGATAGATATGTTACGCATCCTAGCATCGCTGCCCTGCTTGCTTGTTCTCAGGACGTGACATCTTGATGACAGCTTTAAGGGGGAACCTAGTTCAAAATGAGGTTGTTATTAACAATATGCTCTAGCACATGTAGTTCATTATTAGTATCTAGAAAGAATGCATGAAAATCAGAAATATGTTAAGGCTTCAAAATTCGATCAATTTACAGAGTTCAAGTTCATTCCATGCCATTGACATGGTAAAGGTCAAAAACTTTAATTTGGGCTTCAATGAAATACAAAAAGTTGTCCTCATTTTCACTTTTAAATTGAAATATTTGATAATAATACAGACTTAAAACATGTGTTAGTAGGTCAAGTAGGTGCAACCTAATGAAGAGATATTTTGTAATTTGATTTTCGGGTTGCCATAGCAGCCGGATCCATGATTTTTCTAATTTTCATTGCTGGTGAGACCTTTGAACCCCATAAAATAAAAAAACTAAAGAGAAATTCCACAAAATGGCCCATTAGGTTGCAATACATATCATGAATTACTATTGGTCCAAATTTGAGGTCAAAGGCTCTACTAGAACCTGCTTTTTTTCCGGAGCAACATTTTCAAAAGCGAAAAAGTTATGGCCCGTTAATGATCTAAAACACTTAATTAATTTTAATTATGCTAATTAGTAACATTTTTGTTCTTTAAACTTTAAATTTAGTAATTGCATGAATTATAGTAAATTATGAATACAAAATTTCTATAAATAATCACTGTTGTAGGCTAGAAATTACTTTATTTTGTCATTGTCTAAAAAATATTGCAGGGTGAAAAACAATAAAATACATAATAAATATAGCTGCTTGAAAAACAATAAAAAACATAAGCAATTATGTTTGTTCGCGAGACGCAATTGACTTTAATTGATCATAAAATGGGAACGGAATGTCCGATTTTCACCAAATAAAAAGGGAAATCAAGCTAAAAATTGTAGCAATGTAACAAAATTAAAACCACTGCAAACCTTACATCACAAGACTTTGAACTAGATTCTCCCCTTAACCTTCTCTGGGTTCGGTTTTACTTCTTCATCTGTAAAGTATGTGTCCCATGTAGCTCACTTCAGATGTGCAAAGTCTCATCTTCTTCTTGTTAATCTTCAGTCCAACTTGTCTAGCTCTTTCTAAGAACTCTTTCAAGTTTCTATCATGGTGTACATTTGCCTCTTGCAATGTCTCTCCACAGCCATAGATGAGAAAGTCATCCGCCACATGGTCATCCGCGATGACTTCAACTCCATGCAGGCCTTCAATTATCTCGCGCTGTCTTATCTGAAATTCCTCTGGGGCTGAACTTATACCAAATGGCATCCTTAGCCATCTTTAGCCCAAATGGTGTTGAGAAAGTTGTGAGATAACTACTTTCCTGGCCCAGGCCGACTTGCCAAAAGCCATCTTTGGCATCTAATACTGTAAAGTGTAAGCAATTTTACATTGGAGAGTTTTGGAAGGATGTCTTCCATGGTATTCATCATGTAGTGTGGTCTCTTTATATATTTATTGAGATCCTTAGGGTCCGATGCACAAAAAGTTAAACCAGGTTTAATGTTAGACCTGGTCTAGTCAAACTAGTTTAAGTCAAAATTGATAGTTATTCACTTTCTTCGTAAAGTAACTACCAAATTAGAAAGATTAAAATGCAAATTTCAAAATAAATACAAACAATCTCATGTCTGTGTAAAGGAAAATGTCCTTTCTGGTGGGACAAAATTACACTTAGACCAGGTCTAACTTTAGACCTGGTCTAACCCTTTTGTGCTTACGGACCTTAGGGTCCAGGCAGACTCGAAGTTTTCCTGTCTTTTCTCCAGGTCATCAAGCTTTTCTTTTAGTTCTTCTTGAATAGCTACAGCTACTCTTCTTGCTTGATGTTTTGTTGGTGTGACTGAGTCATCTGTCTCTATGTGGTAGTCTCCAGGTAGTCTACCTAATCTTCATATTCGCTGATGATGTCCTCAGCCTTTGTGGTTTGTTGCATGCAATTCAATATTTCTGGTGCAACTTGTATCAGACCCATCAATATTGCTGTACCTCTTGATAAAAAGTGGCATCTGTTGAGAATCTACTATCTTGAAGTTAAGGCTGTACATTTCTTCTTGTACACACATTGTAGGGTAACTTCTAGAACTGACATTTTATCTCCATTGTATAAGTTCAAAGTAGTGTCTGATCTCTTCACTTGAGGTTTCTTGCACTTCTCTATTTTCTGGAGATCCTTATATGACATCAAGTCACAGGAGGTGCCCGTGTCAATCTCACACTCAATTTCTTCTGAGTGGGTTTCAGCTGTATTGCTGATGTTCAGTGGAACTAGGAATTTCTTCTTTTTAGAGCTTAATGCTCCTACAGTTTCAGCAATATAAACAGATTCTTCCGAATCTGTAGTCTCTGTGTCTTCTTGTATTTGTTTAACATCTTTTGTGGGGCAGGCGATCGCAAAATGGTTGAATTCACCACACTTCTTGCAGCGCTTATTGTATGCTGGACATACTGCTTTAGACTTAATGTGTCTTTTTGCACATAATTTACAGTTTATCTCAAAACCATCAGACTTCTTTTTACTCTTTGGTGCAGATGATTTTTTGTCATGTTTCTTTGTAGGTTTTTTTTCTGATTTCTTTTTCTGTGATGACTTTCTTGTAGCTTTTGTTTCTCTGGTATGTTGAACTGTGTCTTGATTTTCACCGGTCACAACTTTTAACTGCTGCTTTGTCTGTTCGCTTATCTGCAGAGCTTCTATGACCTTCTGTAATGTGCACTCTTTCTCAACCTCATGGAATAACCGTTTGCGTACCTTTTTGTCCACACAGCCTAAGACTAAACGGTCCCGAACCATCTCTTCCTGTAATGTACGAATTTATATGGCTCCACTTGTCGACGTCGTCTACTCACATAGGTCTATGGGTTCATGTGGTTGCTGGCATCTTGAAGAAAATGTACCTGTCGTACAAGATTTGAAGAACATGTACCTGTCCGTACGAATTTCTTTGTGGGTGACGTGCTTGGTTATTGCTAATATTTTTCTGGTTTCCCTTTTTTTGGTTTGTCTCTTGTCTGTTAAAGACAAAGTGTTCAGACGCTTCCTACACTCTGTTCCCAGAATTGTTCTCAATATTTGCTTCACCCCACCCGGTGACATTCTTTTCTTTTTGTCCCACCTGTAGCTACAGAATAATTTTGCCAAAGAAAAGAAAAGCCCAAGACTCCTGGAAAACGTTCTTTTTTCCTCTACACCCAATCACCCTTTAACTCATTGGGCAAATCAGGACAGGTATGTTTTGGAATGTTGCCATTGTGCTTTCTTCTTACAAAATTTGCTGCAAGTGACACAGATTATGGTCTTACCTTGGTGTAAGATATTCATGAGTTAGACTAGAGTAAAGACCTTTTACGGAATAGAGCTGTACAATCCTTGTAATCCTTGGATCCTCTTATAGAAGATTTCATGCTAGGGGCGAATTTTCATGAGGTCTTACATAGTGGATGAACCCAGATTGTTCTGAGCTGCGAATTTCCACGCAGTAAATATGGGCCCACCGCCTGGAATAGCTTTGTAAAGCTGGCACTAATAATGAATTTCGCTGCAATTCCTAGCAACAACTACATGTTGTTGGCTGTTTATATTATTCATTACAGACAGCCGCACCAGTATCGCGCCACCCCGCGAAAATACTACATCGCTTTTGTTACAACCCGAGAGATTCTTTCTAGACTAAGTTATTTTTACGCCCACAGTACAAAACTTAATTCGCGCTTTTCTTAGGCTGCTGACTTGCCTATGATTTCGTTCATAGGTCTAAATCGGAGCGGCAGACTCCATCAACACAACATCACTTCCAGACACAATTTTAATTCTCTCTACATTGTTAAACAGAGACTTTAAACAGATACATAAATAAGAAGACAGACTCTCAGACGTGATTACATTGGTTACATATCAGCCATCTCAACTAGAGATGGGAATATAAGGAACGTATAACTAACCACAAACCCCCCTAACATTTTGTAACTGATGTAACTAGACAGAGCTGAGCTCAACAATGGTGAGACTTCATGTTTTCGCGTCGTCAACAGTGAATAAGTTGCTTCTACTGTGGTGCCAGTTTTCACATATATAGCACATGTGATCTCTCGATGGCAAAGGACCATTCCTGGTATGGTTGGGCCGATGGTTCCGATCCTCTGTGGATATCCCTGGCATACTAAGACATCGCATGGATATTGTTGCACGATATACACATGGATGTACTTTTGCATTGTAAAAAGACCCTCCACATTAAATGACGCTATAATCTTTCAAGGCGACCTAGAAAGGCTTGCGCTGAGGTCTAGTCAAGATATGGATATACTTAAGAAATAATGTTATGGAAAAACAGTTTTTTTGGTGGCGTAGAGATTAGTTTCACAAGCAAGCTCAGTTTCTAACAGGGAGAACCACAAGACTCTGCTCCAAAGTTTATACAAAATGGGCAAATTGAAAAGTGTCCATGTTGTTCAATGGTATAACCAAAATGTTCGATGATCACAAGGATTAAAAAATTATATTTGTGCTATCTCTGACTTACCCTTATGGGGTTATAAGCTGAAAACCGTTATTGTAGTTCAAGTTAATTTACGTCTACATCAGGGTTCAAATACTCAAAATTTCAGTGGAAATGGTCTCATCTTTTATAATGTTATTACAAAATAAAATAAGGAATACTTTGAGGGACCATCGCATGTGATTAAACAATTATCGACCTCATTTATAATACCCTATACCCCTATAGGGCTGAGGTTAATTTTGGGTGTAACTTGGTAACTATACATTGTACATTGTCCAAACCTATACCTTATTTTAGCGCTTGTGGATACTTACTTTCTTCCGTCCAAGGCTGCCGATTCAACTGGAGCACGACAAAGTGGGTGGCAGTAGGCCTAAATGTAGGCACCCCACCTGGCCAAAAAGTACTCGCATGTTTTTCGCGATCATATTGTCCTGAGTCCATGCAGCGCCAGGTGGCCCCCATGGGGCATTCCCCCCCCCCCCATGTTTTTGCCCCCCCCCCCCCCCGGTCGAAAGAAAATGAAGGATTTGGGGCAAAAATTCAGTGATTTGGGGGCCAAAAAATCAAGCGATTTTTGGCCAAAATTGGTGAACAATTTCCAAATTTTTCATATTTTGCTCCCCAAGAATTTTCACTTTGCCCACCCAAGATTTCACTTGGCCCCCCCCCCCCCGTTTGCCCCCCCAGAAAAAGAGGTCTGGCTCCGCCACTGCTAAGTCAGACCATTGGAAAGTGTCGAATCGACATTTTGTCGCATATGTCTTGGCTCTTTCATTTAATTTGAGACTATATATCAATTTTAAACTGGCTTGTAAAAAAAACCGTGCAAAATGGCTGAGATACTAGAACGCCCGAAAGACCAAACCCCCAAAACCAACAGTTGCAGTTTGGGCATTGTAGTGTACTGGTACACTAAATGGCGGACCAAATCATATTGCAGTAGCTTTCTCGCTCATTTCAGTCGGAAAACCCTCTTGTGTAAATTCATACACATTAATTTGTGCGTTGTACCACACATTGCCCATTGAAAAATGCTAAAACTCACTGCAACTTTTGGTTGGGGGGTGCTTCTTTCGTGCACTCTATCTCAGCATTTTTGCACTTGGACTTTCCATACATATAAACTATGAAGGCACAGGACTTAGACTGCTTAAATGTCCATGACAAGTTTATTTACAATGAATAGAGGAATTTGACTCACTTTGAGCAGAGATAAGGGTCGTCGCCCCTTTAAACTACATTATGGATTGCTCGAACCATCCAGCAGGATCCATCTGCATCCCCAACTTAAAGACAACTGTCATTGTTTCTCCGGATGATACGAAATATTTTAATTTGCAGAATAGCTTAAAAGTGAGGATGATATCTATATAAACCTCATTAGTTACTTTTTAACAACTAAGAATTGACAGAAAAGAATAAAAACAGCAATGTTCAGAGGTATGACTCTCCATTCAATTACGTGTTGTAGGAATGCCGTTCGGACACTATGACTAAATATCCGATTTTGTACTTTTAGCTGCTTCTGGACTTATCATTTTCGGTTAATGTTAGTGTACCTGTACTTGTTGCAGACATACAGAAATCTGGTTTTTGGGATGACTTTTTTTCATTTTCTGATATTAGCAAATCACTGCATAGTGCCTTTACTGACAAACGGGCATTGGCGCTACATGGTGACCACAGTCGGGCTTCGGCGTTAGATAGATAGAATCAATCGGGACCATTGTAAATTTTTACCCGCTCAGTATGACATTGAGTTTTTAGTATTGAGACCTAGAGACATTCTTTGTCCTATCTATATTAACCGCAATTCATCGAGATAAGTCACTATACCTTTTTTCTTTTTTCTTTCCCATTCTCAGTGGACATAAACAAAATGTTGGCATGCTTTCTATTCATTCTAATACTTTTTGTAATTTCACCCCTATGCAAATCGTCCTCCTTATTCCCTCCCCAAACGGATTTGGGCTATTCTTTTCGTCTTCGGAGTCAGACACGTGCTGATCTTTATTTACCCAACATGAGAAACACAATCTACGAAAGTGGAACCATTTTTGTTATTAGGGTTTGTCCATCCAGGGGGTATGATTCATCCACATGCACCATTTTGGGAATTCCACCTCATAAGGTCATATGATCCCACCAAATTCAATATTCTCATAATTCTAACCCATAAAAAACCTAGCTTTTACAATCAGTTTAGCCCCCAAAGTGTTAGTACGTAGGGATTTTTAATATGATCATGAAATGTTTTGTGGTTCTCCCTACTCTTGTACCCTTTTATTTATCCCTAAGTACTTACTGAGTTTTGTACAGTACCGTATATGCAAATTGCAATGCATTATGGGATTGGTTCAAAACACCTTCTGGTCCAACCTAACCAAAAATGATTTGGTTGTCATGGTGAGCACAAAGTTCGGTCACGTGTGTCTCTTTCGAGAATGGCCCATTTTAGCAGATTTGGAATGTGTGGTTCTATGGCATGTGCTGGTCATCTGTTAAAAATCTCTCTATACTATATTTTCAGGTTTAAAATGCAAATTGACCACTACACTACATTTTGCCTTGCTGTTATCATTTATTTCATTTTGGGTAGTTGTTTAGATTCAAAGGCTTTGGACGCCATAATTTTTGCAATTTGTAACATTCAGCTTCCATCCACTGACAGAAATTGCATTCTGACGTATTCAGAGGGCACAACTGTGTTTCTGATGAACGTTTTATATTGCAATAATTATCTAATACCACACTTATAAAGTATTCATTCACAACGTGACATTGAAAACATTTTATACTTGGTGGATATAATGTTATTTGCTTCTTCGCCAGATTACAATACAGTACATTGTATTTGGGTCACTATAATATAACAAAATGCATACGCATTAAGTGCATTGTCCAATCTACAGATGTAAAAAAACTATATATCTCTGATTGATGGATGAAGGAAGGAATGAATCGATCTTATATAATTGTAACTGTGTGTGTGTGGTGGTGTTAAATGTGTGTGTGTGGTGTTGGGTGTGTGTGTGTGCTGTGTGTTGTGTCTGTTGTGTGATGTGGTAGGGGGTGGGTGTCTGTACATTTGCAATTTGATATACCATGCTTAAAAATAAAATGTTCACTACCTTTTAATGGATAAATTCCAGAAACATTTGTACATGAAATAATACGTAAATATTGCAACTTCTTAAAAATACAGCTTCTGCGGGATACGAAAGATCACAAGTATTTGATTCGTAGTTATTTCAGGTTTAAAGCGTGCTTTATAATCTCCATAATAAACCAGTGTTATATAAGTTGTGCGCCCATTAAATCACGCTTTCTTAGCTTTTATGTCAAGATTTCGGTTACATTTCACTCAACACCTACCACCCTCGTCTTTCCAACTTTTTTTTTGCAACATGGTTTACTAGGGCCCATCGGGAATTCGTTATAAAACACTTATACTTAATGATTTTGATACCAAATGGCTGTACCTATGGTTTCCTCTTTCCATTGATACCATTGCTTCACAATGACGGCAGATAACGTTTGCAATTTCGCAAAATGGGGCATTTTCTACAGCGAATAGCGAAAATCCATTTTGTCGGCTAAAAGCTAGAATATCGCGTTTTTCACGCTCTAAATGATGGCAATTGAACCATTTTAATAAACAGCCTTTTTGAGCCATAGGTTGATTCTTTGCAAAAATGTATTATAATTATTCTTAATACTGGACCTTTCACATGGTTTCGCTAATGACAGAAAAGGATGTGCAAATGAGCACACGGAAGCTTTTTTTACTAAAGCTTTTGACATTTTTTAGCGCAGGAGGGAGGGAAGTTTATTTTTTTTGGGGGGGGGGTAGGAGGGGCTTGTAAGAACGGGACCCAGGCCACTTTTATCACCTAAAACTAGGTTTCTTCCTTTCCATTGGTATCAAAATAATTATCACAACATTTCCACTATTACTTCACTGTGACGTCATAATTAAGGAAAGTATGAAAGTACCTCGATTAGGTGGAAAGTTGATATTTTTGAAAATTTTATAAAACCCTGCCAAAAACCTTATGAAGCAACTTAAATGGCGCTGTGTATATAAAACTAGTCATTAAACCGTCATGTAAGCCCCAACCGCATTGAAAATAGATAGGTTATTCTAACTTTTTGGTAAACATTTTGCCCTTATACACCTGTGTGTCTATGGAAATTGACATTTTTGGCTTGTAGGCGAAATTTTATGACGTCGTCTTTGGCAAGTGTCTGGAACTTCCTGAGTCGTACTAGGCGTGTTGGTTCTTTTCTCCGGGGGGGGGGGGTGGTTGCCACCCAACCAACCTTTCAGATCACCCTGTACCTTACCTGTAGCCCGGTGTTGATTTATGCACGAAAGAGAAGCGCAAAATGTCAATTGACAATTGCAGTTTCTCATTTGGCAACCGAAAGGGTTTTTTTTAGTAGGGGCGCAGAAAAAACTGGAAGGGGTGTTGGTGACGAGGGTTAAGCTTTTATAGTATTAACTGTGCCAGATCTCTCGGGTGAGCTATGACAATTAAACGTTGGATGCTAAATCATTTATGTTAGTAACAATATGTTTTGTACAATCATCCGGAAATTTAAAACAACTATTCTGTAACAGACATTTTCAAAAATTCCGTGATGTACCTCGACCCGGTGTAAACAAACTGAGTGTCCCATGAAAGAGGGTCCAAGCTACCATGGCAACATAACGACATAAATCGAAACTTATGACTAGGCTTATTTGGGGTCCAGGCTGAAAACAAAGTAATGAGTACGGCCTGCTGTGGAGCCCTACGGCGGTCCCTGAAGTGTGTGTCGTGTCACAGACTTCGAAGATATTATCTAATTAGTACAGCGCGAGCGATTACGTTATCAGCCGTCAAGCGATGCAATGCAATTGAACTAATCTCAAATATCTCCTGCAAACGAAGGGGTTCTATGGAGATTTTTTGCATCAGATGGCCTTACTATGGTTGTTTGGATAGTGCGTAATTGGGTCTTAAACCATATAGACCTATCGAGAAAATGGAACGTTTTGTCAGTACTTCGGTGCTCGCAAACACGGACAGTTAACACGCAATCGCTACGGGCCGCATCCACATTTTTCCTTCCACAATGCCGTTCGGTATTATTCCAATCTTGAGATTTAACGCTGCGCCAACTTTTTTTTCAATTTTAAGAACAGATAATACGTACGTACCGGCCGCCGTGTGGAGCAATCGCTAGATTTCGTTGGGTCATTGGGAGCAATTCCGTGACCGTGGAGAGATTATCATTTCTCAGTGGATTTGTTTTCTATTTAAGGTTAATGAACAAATTAGCGGGGGTTTCCCCTCGCGAAAGTGGTGGGGCGATCCAGAGGGGGGACAATGCATAATAAAACGGGGTCAAAAATGAAAATCTTGGACTGCTGTAACAAGGTACCAAGGTGTTCGTCCTTGTTACAAGGATTAAAAAAGTATAGTTTGTACTATTAACTTATGGTTATGAGATATAACACAAATATCGTCAAGTGTCAAAGGTTCACACAAAATTTAAATCTAAATTTCCTCCGATTTCTTCAAAATGGGCTCAAATTGTTTCACCCTTCCCTCAGCGACTGCAAAACAAAACATTTGCCCGTCTAAAGATTTTTAAATTCGGAGATCAATCGAGGTCCATGGGTTACCTGTTTGTCATTTATCTCTACAACAAATACAATAGAGTGTCAACTACTTTTGCTGCAATTCCCTGTGGAAAAGTTAATAATTGAGACTATTTTTAAGAAATCGGTGTGCCATATTTACAAGGATTTAACTTTGGTGATGACCTTGACATTTTACGATTTTGTCTTATACCTCGGTAACCATGCCTTAAAGTAGTCCAACCCTAACATGTATACCTATTTAATCCTTGTAACAAGAAGAACACTTTGATCCCCTGAGAAATGATCTCTGCTCTCCACGGTCAGTTTGCCCCCAAATGACCCACTGGAAGGGGGTTGGGACACTCAGTCACACGGACCCGGTATTCATGTCACCGGTGTAAGATATACAACTGCACTCTCTTTTAGGAAAATGGGGTTTTGGTAGGAATGTAACCGACAGAGGTATTATGTCACTAAAATGTACACTGTGAGTCAAAAAAAGGTATACTTTTTCAAATTATATGTTGTGTCGTTATGCACTATAAATTTTATATGATATATTTTGATACAAGTCAATGGGGCTTTTCACACATGAGACACGGCGCCAGAGGCCATGTGGAGGACTAAGACTACTCCTAAATTGGCTGTGTAAATGCCATGTTTTATGTGTCAAAACTTAAAAAAATTGGTGTCATTTCGTTTCCAGCTAGCAGCTCCGTTCATTTGGCACAGGTCCAATTTGGGTAGACGTTTCATATACAACTCCCATGGATGCAAATGAGGTATTGCCATTCATTCCGTCTACTGCACAACGTCATACAGCGCATGACGGAATCAAATGTAATACCTCATTTGCATCCATGGGACTTCTATATGAAACGTCTACTAAATTTCCCCATCTCTCTTAATTGATTCATGTGCAGTCATGCATGAAACATAACCGTTAATATGGTACCAAAAGAAACCAGAGTAGCTATTCTAAACATCCTTATCAAAATATATCATATGCATTGGTGCATTACGATCATAGGCGTAAATCCCGGGGGGATCCCCCCCCCCCATTATTTTGATGATCATCCCCCCAATGTTGATGCCTGTTCATGTGTTTTTGACCAAAAATAAACTCATATTTTACCATAATAGTTTAAAACTTGGTAAATTTCCGCGCGCTTCGCGCGCATTTTGTTATAATTTCAATTATATTTAAGGATTTTTAGCTTCGAAATAGCAATTTTTTAGCGCGCTTCGCGCGCACGTGCTAGTAATGCATCTTTTCATCAACCCCACCCCCCCAATGTCAAAAAAGAAATTTACGCCACTGATTACGATACAACATTATAATTTTAAAGTGTAAAGATTTTTTGATTCGCACTGTATATTTTTGAAGAATGCTACATGTTTTTAGTGTGCAGAATAATCGGTACCATACTCTATTTCATCAAACCAGGGGGTTTTGTTTGATAGCCGGTTAGAAAACGATTCCAACCAGACTTTCATATCTTTCAGAATATGGAACGCTAGGATGTCCCGATCGGTTTCCACGCAGGATAGTGAGTCAGCAGGTGAGAGTGCTACTTCAATTGAAAGCTGGCAGTCCGATGAAAGATCACTTGCGGTTGTCATGTCCTGTATAAAAGTCAAACAGGTTTCATAGTAACTATAAATAACAACGTAAGAGAGTAGTAAACCAAACAAAAAAGAACACCAAAACAGATATTTTCCATTAATTAGACATTTTCATTTGCGGGGTGGGAGGCAGCCCGGGCAACAATAAAACACATGCTGCATGGGTGAGCACGGTATCATATTGACAGTTCGGTTCAGTGGATCTTCTTGATCAATCTATCACTTTTCCTGATTTTATTTTGGTGGTAAGAGGGGAAGGCTTTTGAGTGGGGGATCCCGCCCCTGTGCCACCCCCGCTGGTTACGCCACTGCCAGCGAAGGTGAAGTTTACAACGCTTTTTGATTTCATTTTGACGAGGTGACCATTTCATTATTCATTTTCCCCATCTTTCATTATATGTAAGATAAATGGCAATCAAAAGTGGAACCTTATAATATAATTATTATTTGAAATATTTCAAATACTCACGGGTACCACAAATGAGTGTTTGTATGGTAATCAGCTTAGCGCTTGCTAAATTACTAATTGTTCAAGTTGCCCTAAAATACTCTGTTAAAAACGTTTGATACATTTTGACACAAAACCTACCCAAATTGCTTGTTTTTAACCCAATTTTTATTGATAATTACCCATTTTGGGTAAGATGTGTATACGAACACATCTGAATGGATACTCACAATGTGCTCCATAAATGACAACATATTTTGGGTTTGGGTTCGAATACTCGTGAATTCATCTGAAAATTGTGCCTCAGGGTTCTGAATCTCGTTCTCTTCCATCCACATCGCAGCATTTAGGTAGGCCTCTAAGATGTTTCTATCTATGATCCTCAAGTCTGCAGCCTATAAACATTATAAACAAAGGTGCAGAAGTAAGAATGATTTTAGTAATCCGTAATCATGATCAATATCATCATCATGATCAATATCGTCGTCGTGTTTATCTATTGTTCGTCTCCATGCAAAGAAAAACGTCGTTCACCAATATCGTTGAGCATGTTATTTGTGTATTTAATTCGCTGGAATTGCCAAAAAATATTTTTTCCCTTTTACATGATGTATGGTTGTTGCTGGAAAGTGGGGAAAATGTGATACAGATAACTGCACTGGGCCTATAAACTATGGTTTACACTTCTATACTACAATATATATATAAGCGGACAAGATAGCTCAATCAGGTAAGCGCTCGACTCCAGTGTATGCTCATCCATGCGTATAGGCGTGCGTTCGAGCCCTGTGAGATTCTGGTATCTTGTAATTTCCCTGGACAAGAAATTAACCGCTTGGTTGTCTCGATTTACCCATGCGATATTTGGGGAGCTGGTCCCGGCTGCGATGGTTATCTCGATGTATGTTTGCTGATAAGGGAAAGCGCTGATCCCGATCTGCTGCATCCCTTGAAATGATGCTAAATGGTTTATGGTATGGTTGGGCCACAGTGATCAGCGGCCATTTGTGAAAGCGCTTAGAGGCCAATAGCATAAGGCGCTATATAAATCTCTGCTATTATTATTATTAATATATCATCCTTAGTAGCTGATTGGTAGAATGATTTTTCATTAGTCGTCTCGAGGGAAAGACTAAAATATATCCAAACCGTCTACCTCGAGAGCCATGTAATATTTTACCATATTATTGTTGTTAATGTTATTGTATTCTTGTTTTCTTTTGTTTTTCTTTATTTTTTTCTTCAGTTTGTTTGTGTGTGTGTTCTTTTTTTTTTATTACTTTCTACTTTTGTTCCTTGAGAGTTGTTTGTTTGGTTGCTTGAATGCAGTTTATTGTTTAGTTGCTGTCTTTATTTTGACTGCTACTTTCTTATTTAGCAGGTTTTTAGCACCTTTAGAGAATAGGCAAATGGCAGATTATATGGAGCTATATAAAACTTACATTTTGTGTGGATTGTTGATCATTCGATATAATTGGAAAACATCGCAAGGCACACTCGTCGTTCAATTGCATATCTTTTCTAGATGTATCGTAGACCCAACTCCTCAGACAGGCTTGATTAGGGCAATCTGCTTCTCCTAACCTTTCCTGTAACTGAGGTTAAAAAATAATACCGTTAATTTATCAAATTTGAGGACACTATTTCTTTCACCCTCACTTTCTCCATCCCATTCACATCTATCCAGACCTTCCTCCTTCCCACTCTCCTCCTTTTCCTTCCTTCCTTACTCCCTCTTTCTCCTTCCCTTCTTCCATCCATCCATCCACCCATGCATGCATGCCAGTGGCGTAACCGGGGGAGGAGGGGGCGGCGCAAGCCCCCCCCCCCCCCCCCCCTGCTCAGAAGCCGATCAACCCACCAGTCCCCAATGAACTGACCGTTTGTATAGTGTCTATGGAGAAGGACCCAAATTCGCCCCCTCAAAAAATGCATCAGCACCCCTTCCCTCCCCCCATTTGCAAAGGTCTGGTTACGCCACCGATGCATGTATATGCATGTATCCATCCACCCATCCACACATGCATGCATGCATGCATGCATCCATCCATCCATGCATCCATCCATTCAACCATTGATATCATTCCGGTGTAAAGAAACTGAGTGTCCCCCATGAGAGTGTGTTATAGCTACCATAGCAACATGTACGGAATAAACCGTGACCTTGTATACCGGGCCATTTGGGTACAGTGCTGAAACAAATGAGGCATACAGCACTCAATGGAAGAACACAATAGCAGATGCATGGTGGACAATCAGTCACACGGAAACTGTAGTATATGACACCGGAGACCATAAAGCAAACTTGTCGAATAGAAGCTAATAAACAAATATCAAGTTGAAAGCGTTATCAGATTTTTACGTTAAAAAAATTTACTTGTATATATGCCCTTACGAAAATGCATGAATTAAATGTGCTGTCACAAGCTTGCAGGCAGCTTGCAGAAGATTGCGCAGTTTGCAGGCAGCCAAATGAAACTTGCGAATGTATTGCCACAAGCTGCAAAGGCATTAATGCTTGCAGCTTTTGAAGAAATGCAGGAACATTCGCAAGCATGTGCAAACATTTGACAAAGCATTACAAAAGTTTGCAAGCATGCGCGAACATTTGCAAAGAACACGATGTTGCAAGCGTTGCAATTCGCAAGCAACCACACATTTTGCAAGCAATTTTTGCAAAAGCAGTATACTGTATGCAGCTTTCTGAAAGCTTCTGCAATCATTTTCACAAAAACATGACAGCTTGCTAAGTTCGACTTTGTATTAAAATTGGAATCATGCGTGCAG
Organism: Ophioderma brevispina; assembly: GCA_023653785.1. Taxonomy (NCBI): domain Eukaryota; kingdom Metazoa; phylum Echinodermata; class Ophiuroidea; order Amphilepidida; family Ophiodermatidae; genus Ophioderma; species Ophioderma brevispina. Next base: position 21,504 of record JAMKCH010036539.1, on the reverse strand, counting down.
GTTTGTTTACCCTTGAAAGTAGAATTTAGAAAGATGATAAGTGGTTCTATTATTCAAATTATACAATTATAATTAGCTTTTGTAAAAACTTGTTTCTTAAAACTACTTTGTAACAGGGGCCTAGGTGATAATTAGGAATGCTTCATATTGTTCGAATTAAACTTAAAGCAAGTTGGCCTAGCACTGCTTGTTTTTAATATCTTTATGAGAGCTGATGACCTGAGGAGCAAACTAACACACGCTTGAAACCTGAAGTTGACTACACTTAGACTGGTATGTGGTAACTTACAGGTTTACTGGACTACTTACTAGTTGAACAATTGCCTACATCCACAAGCAATTCGGTGGAAAATGCAGGCACAACAAAGCTGAGCTGGTAATTAAATGCACGTATTCCATTTTCATACAAGCTTTCGACCTATTGATTAAATACGGGCTGCCTGTACAAGTTACCTTTTCCAGCTGTGTATTTTCATTCAGCTGTCGTATGATGTATGGTCCTTATACATCTGCTTGAGGAATGCTTTGCTAGCGTTTTGGATGAGTTAGCCAATCAGAGACAGTCTGGGCTTACTGTGAATGACGGTTGATGATTTTGCAGTTGATTGCAGAAAAAGGGCACTGTGGAGAATGAATGACATGAATGAAGTGAAGCTGCTGAAAACGTTGTTTCCAGCAGAGTGTAACAGGGTACAACAAGACAATAGTACATGTTAGGCAGAAAATGGAAACGGGTTACTAGGACAGCACATGGATTCGCAATATGGTGGTCTCGAGTGATCGAGTCCAAGTTTCAGACCTCAGGACTCAGTCATGACCTCATGTTTGACATGTAATTACTCATGTAATAAACACCCACAGAATAGTTTTGTTGCCATGGCATTGACATTTACCAAAGCTATCGTAATCGTACTGTATTACACATAGTTCAGGTGGGTATGAATCAGTATTCTGCCACAAATCCTTCATCTGATGCTGTTAAAATACTGATGTGTTTTAATCCGTTTGAGCATGTTGAGGCTGCCGAATTCATAGGGTGTGGCACAATAATACAAAATTTTTATAGTAGTATAGTGTGGGGGGGGGGGGGGGTCGTCATTAATTCTAACAAACAAAAATTCTGGCTACTCGCGGTAAAACCCGGAAGTGTGTGGAGAAGAGTGACACGGAAGCCAGTACGCAATTCATCAGACGCGCGTGTGCATTTGTTTCAGACATTATGACGGCGACTATAGGTGATACTATACTAGCTAAAGAAATTAGGACTGCACCGGCATGAGGGGCTGGAGCTCTATAGGGCATTTTTTTAAATGATTGCATTTGTGATTCATGTGGTGCAACTTGCATGCATTTAATCATGAAGCCATCCCACGCCATAGCCTGCATTAGCCCGATTCGTCATGCATTATAATTTGAATCAGGCCGACAATACGCTTTCTATCATAATGGTGTCTTTTACATGGTGGGCCGCTTGCAACAGGGCGGCCTATAGTTAAAAAAATGAAAATGATAAAAATCCAAGTGAAAGAATGATAAAGGGACCAAACAAAATCGCACCACTGTGAAGAAGCAGATGAATCGTGCTACGCCGCATTATGACTGTCATGTGATTTGGCTGTATATACTGTATAGGCAATTATTTCGGCAGCTAGCAATAGCTGTGCTAGTGCATGCAGCTGTACGTACGGCCAGTCAGAAACTTTTTCAAAAAATTGACGCGACATAACATTACGACTGCCCATTCAAATTTTAGTATCATGTGGACTCCCGTCGAGGTTGACAGTTAAACATAATGCCACAATCAATTCCAACCTTTGTATTTTGAATTGCAGTGCAAAACTTGGGACTCCGGCCTCATTCTTCGAAACAATATCAGTCAAGGTCTACCGGAACCTTTACATAATTTGTATCAAATGGGTAAACACACCAAAGAAAGGACTAGCTCCTAGCTACACTCGGTGAAGAAAAATTGAACCTTTGAATGCCAGAAACAAATATGCAACGTAATTGACAGCTGTCGTGTTCGAATGTACATTTCGGATAGCAAAACGCAGTACAATTACATAATGGTGTGGTTTTGAAATAGCCAAAATGCAGTACAACACGGGCACATTTTAACCCCAGCTGCCAGTTCAAGCAATCCACATGTTGGTGATCCCTGAGGAGTAAGTGATATGATGGATTGGATTTGTGGATACAGAGAGGTAAAGAATTATTTGTATTTTGCACCACACTATGAATTTGCAGCCTCAGGCGGAAAACTGTATGTGAAGGATGTTGGTGGGTGATTCTATCATCCCTTTTTTCTTTGGTTTTTTTCTTCTTCGTAAAGTTTAGGCTCTTTCTAATCCTCCATTTCATCTTTCTAATCATACAGTTTTATTCTCTCTTGATTTTTGGCTGAAGGTCGCACAATTCAGTAGGGTGGGGGGGCGGTTTAGTGAGGCGGGGGGGGGATTGGGGGGGGCAAACAATACAGAATAATTCATTTGTACGCTGGTGGGGAGTCACACAGGGACCGAATAGATAGCAATCAGGTGTATATTACTCCTCGGATGGATTCACCAAAGCAGTGGAGTTTTTTGATGGATAGCGTGTGCATTGTGCGGTCTGGTGGAAAATTGTCGGGTTGTGTTCTGTCCCAAAACCGAACGCGCATAGTGTACGGGGTTTCCGAGGGGGTTGAGCCCGGTCGAGGTTACGTACATGTCGACTTCGGCGTGGGACTGCGGTTTACCGCGGGGCTTGGTTTAGAGGGTCTGGGGGGGTGGGGGGGATGTGTGGGCGACCGGTAAAGGAGTACGTCAGGTGGGGGGAGTAGGGCGGCTGGAGAGGCCCCGGCGGGGGAGGTGGGGGAGGGGTGGATGGGGGATGGGGGCGGGAAGGGGGGCAGATGGGGAGTGGAGGCCAAGTAGGTGTTTGGCGCGGGTGGGGCGGGACAGCGCGCGGCGGCGGGCCTTCGGGGGTAAGGGGACATATCTCTCCCCATCATTCACAACACTCACATCCCCCCCCCCCCTCTACTCTTCTTTAATACCTACCCACCCACACAGCCCTCCCATCCCCCATTTCCCCACATTCCCGCCCACCCTAGCCCCGTCCTCCCCATCAACTTTTGATCCCGCACGCTTTGTGATCTCCCCCGCCTCCCATACCTCCTGCCTGAGAGCATTTTATTCACTCCTACCAACTGTTCTTCCTCTCCGCCCCCACATCCACTTCCCTCTTCTTATCGTGCACACAACCCCTCACCCAATCTCCTCCCCGCCCTTCCCCTCCATATTTCGATGAACAGACCCATCACTGTACCACACTATCTCCTCTCAGTTCCCTTTTGGCCGACCAGCGGCCATCCTCCACCTCGCCGGACCACGGTCGCCCTTATACCATTCTCGGGAACAATATGATCTACGGTGGAGCGCAACGTTGGGGGCTGAGAGGAGGAGGGGGGGGGGGGGGGGGTTTTTGGTTGGTTTTCGTTTTTGGTGTTTTTTTTGATTCTCTTTTTTTTTTTTCCGTCTTTTTTTTGTTATTTTTTTTAGGGGGCCTTTGAGGGGAAAAATGCACAGCTGGAAGTAGTCCGCAACTACCTGATTCGGGATGGGTCGTGGTGTATACTATATTTCTCTCAATGTCGTGTCCAGTCACAACCGTAACGACGCCATTCACGCATCAGCATCCTACATGTACTGTAGCAAACAAGTTGACAACAACAATAATTTTAACAACTCATGGATACGTGTGATGATTCCAAACAGGCGCGTATATCGTACACTGACAGCACCACGATAGCAATAGGAAAAGGAGAATGAGAAAATAAACTCGGCCTGGACAGATAAGGATTACCAGCTGGACTTGCCAAGCAGTGTGAGGGTAAATGCCTAGCCAGCAATAATCGGCACAACTTTTTTGTGCCGTGAGTGCAGCTCAGCCCAGATTCGTTTAGGCTGCGAAAATAAGTTTTTTGTCATTGTCAGACTTAACCCTAACTCGTCTTACCCCCCCCCCCCCCACAAAAAAAAGGCCCGAGGGTCAATAGAAGGCATAACGCAGCGGCCGGGCAAGTGTCTCCTGACGTCAGAGGTGCAGTGATAACCAATCATTGCTTTCCATTGCCTTTGGGGCCGCTGGGAAAAATGGACAGAAGAAAAGCCCCCCTTTTTTTTTCTCTTTTGAAGTTAACACCCCTAACATGCAAAGGCGGAAATGGTCGCCTGGCAGGCAGAAAAAGCGGTCCAAAGTCAATCAAAAGCTCTGCAGGAACATTGGGAAGGTAGTTGCATGGGCGGGTACAAGATATGTCAACCGGAAAAACTATGTGTTATGATGCCGTGGACGTCTCAAGGCAATGGAAAGCAATTGATTTTTGGCGATCTCAGGGGAAAGCGACCGCAAAGGCAATCGGACGCCAATGTGGTGTGTTCTGCCAGGGGAAAGCAGGCCGAGATGCACTAGAACTTCTTGCTGTAAAAATAAATCGTCGTGACATCCGTGTGCAATTACAATCAATAGCAACTTGATAGCTTTTCAATGGACTCTAGACTGGGTTAGGGTTAAACGTGATTTCTTTTCACCTAATAGAATGTAGAAAAAATTAAATTTCGGCTGTAGTAATGAGTTAATAAACCTCCGTAACATGTCATGACTCGAATCAGACATTAGTACTGCTTGACAGGAAATAGCAAAGCATTGGAGCTCTGACATCCAACCGGCCGGCCGTAGTAAGCTAACGAGTTTTGCTAAATTTGCCGATGGTTCGTGTTACCCCTCTAGCACAAAATTCCACAAAGAAGAAACCGTCTATGGCAGTTAGTTAAAAGCAAATGTTTCTCAAGGGGAACACGTCACAGAAGCGATTAGCAGCGATTACTTTTTGACATCTCCTGAGGGGAAGCGGCACCACTGGAAAGGCATTAAGCAGCTTTGGGTTTTATGAAGGTATTTAGAAACTTCACGGTTTTGCAATACCTCACCGGTGTTAGCAGTTAATTTATTTTGGGCGATCTCTGATTGGAAAACGGCCGTCGACTGTGAGTTCTCGGCATAAAAAGGTGTTAATCCATATTGTCGCGTCAGATTTTTTTTTTTTTGATTCAATGTTTTACACTAAAATGAATTAACAAGATGCTACTATGTAAAGTTTTTTTTAATGACATAGCAAAGATCTTGTATCTTTACTGGTTTTGTATTTTTGGTCTGTTGTGTTGTAAAAAAATTTCTTTTTGTGCATTGTGGATGAAAATAAGGGGGTCGGCGGCAGAATATTTTTTATTTATTTTGTGCAAATTGCATAAAACTTTTGAGTCGGCATGTTTTTTTAGGGTCGGGTCTGGGTTTACGACAACAATTTTTTTTATGCTTACCAGCAAAATTAGCAATTTAAAAGATCACAATTGCTGTTAATTGCCTTTCAGATGTGTTATTAAATGAGGGTTCCCCCCCGTAGGTACTAATTAGGAAGTCGGCGGCGGAGGAAAAGTTTGTAAAATAAGGAAGTACAGACACTTTTATGGCTATGTGCCCATGCTATTGTGCATGTGGCATAAAAGAGTACACAATAGGCCTATGAGTGACTGTTAAAAGAATTAAATAACCCTATTATGTGCTGACCAAAAGTGTCATCATGGCTTGCAAACCGTTACTGTGCGGAAAATGTGTACCAGTATTTTTGACACCCATCAAAACGGATTGAGTTGGGACATACATGTTAGTTTCAGGATGTTCATATCCTGATCAATTACTTGTCACGCCGAACGAGTTCGGAAGGGATGTATGCCACTTAACCTCGCAACGGTCCCGTTTGTACTCATAAGGTACGGGTTATTAGTCCATGCACGCAGTCCCCGCGGTCCCCCGCGTCCGTTCGTCCGTTCGTCACGGTAGGTTCGTCCGTTCGTCCGTCTGTACCAAAAATGTTAACCCATGGGGTGTATACCATTTATCTGGAATTCCATAAGGGCGACAATGATGTTCTGGTAACTTGGTGGTGGAAAGAGCGGGGTTGATGGAGTGTCTCGACTCTGATAGATTGTATGGCCGTTTAAAATATGCTAAAGATTAAGTATCTAAATTTGCATAATTTGATGAGATTTTCCTGCCAACGGCTTGATGTCAAAGTTTTGGAGTTGCCGTCAGGGTATAATGATGACAACTTGGTTGAAGGAAGCGGGGCTGAAGGCGTTCTTGACCCTGCTTAGATTTTTGGCCGTATTTCGGCAAATTGAGTATGCAAATGAGGCTAGATTAATATGCTAAAATCAGCGTAATTGCTATTATTTTAAAACGGTAATGGGTACTCTAAATTCCTGCACTGCCTTAATAAGCCTATCTATGGGGCATAGTCTTTTTGCAATTTGAACGTATGTGACTAATCGGTTAGGTATGAAAAAATGAGCTAATTTAAATATGCGGAAATTCTTGTATCTCTGAAACCGTACATCAGATAGGCAAAAATTCTTCGCTACATGAGCCCACTATGCTATGGGGAGGGGGGGAGTTGTGGGGGGGGGTTGGGGTGTTGGGGAGGGGGTCGGTGTGGAGAGGGATGTGGGGTGTTGGGGAGGGTGCGGTGTTGCGGGGTGTTGCGGGGTGTTGGGGATGGGGTTGGGTTTTTGTGGTTGGTGTTGGGGTTTGAGGGGGGCTGGGTATTGCGGGTGTTGGGGAGGGGGTGTGAGTGTGCAGGATGTGCGGTAGGATGGGGTGTTGCGGGGTGCTTAGGAGGGGAACTGGCCGGGTTCGGGGTGCTGGTGTTGGGGGGGAAGGGGAGGAGTGTGTGATAGGGGATTGGGAGGGTTGGGGGCGTGTTGAGGGGTGTTAAGGAGGGGGTAGGGTGTTGTGCGAGGGGGGGGTGGGGGATGAGGGTGGGGTGTGGGGAGTTGTGGGGGATGGGGAGGGCGTTGGGCTTTTGCGGGGTGTTGGGGAGGGGGGGGTTGGAGTGTTGGAGTGTTGCAGGTATTGGGGAGGGGGTTAGGGTATGAAGTTGATTACAATGTTGGATCGCAACATTCGGCGGCGACATATTTTCGCATCGCAGTAAATACGAGTTCGCCGTGTTTTAGTGTTATGATGTAAGTGCAAGGCTCCAATGTCAAAGTACGGCTCTCCTAAAAACTGTAATTTCAAAGTAAGGATATTCATTGAATAGGCGAGAATTTAAGAATATTTACCTGGCCACATGCAAGTACGTGCATAAAATGATCTTTCAAGAGAAGCTACAAATGCATATGAAGAGCTGATCGGGAGTTATTCAATGCACTTACGGAGAGAGGGGAGGATCACTCTCACCCGCCTTAAAAGACACAAATGATGTCTGTTTTGAAATACAATGGGTTTGCACCCTAATTTACCACCAAAACTAATTGATTTTGTATTGACTCATTTGGTTGTCTTATAACCTTTCACAGTGTCACATGGTCTGAATTCTCTGCAAAAAATTCCTGTTGGGTAATGGTTTCCGAGGAAAGGATTCCAGGGAACGCCCTGTAAACGCAGCATCTGCGCACAATACATTGCTGCACCCGCACGCTTGCTGCAAGCAACTTGCTTGTTGTACTGCAAGCCATGTGCCATGCTAGTAATACTCAAACAATTGTATATCTTTGCAGCACAGCTGATCGCATGCTTGCACCATTTGCAAGCGTGCGCCATGCTTGCACCATTTGCAAGCGTATGGCATGCTCACCAGTGCAAGCGTGGGCATGCTTGCACCACTTGAAAGCGTGCACTGACGTAAGTTTTCCCACAATACTAGGCCTGGCAAGAGCTTGCGCAAGCCTGAGTAGCAGCCAAAGCACCCTGCGCGCAATCCTTCAAGCACCCTGCGCGCAATCCTTCAAGCACCCTGCGCGCAATCCTTCAAGCACCCTGCGCGCAATCTTGCAAGCTTACGCATGCGCGGTCGTAATGTTCCAAATTATTAGCTTGCGCAAGCTTTTAAATTTTTGCTTGCTGCAAGCATGAAGCAAGCATGCAGCAAGCATGCTGCAAGTTTGTTGTGCAGGCCATGATGCAAGCTTCTGCATTCTTGCATATATGCTTCGCCATTTGCCGTCTAAGGGTGAGTTAACTTACAAAGCGCTTCAAAAGTGTGGTTTACCATAATGAACACCCCCTCTGCCTCTTCTATAACGTCGTCAATGGTGAAAGATCTCCTAAAATTGTTAATCGGTAGATGTGTTACTCTATCATCGGTGGAAAAAAATCAGGGTCAGGAATGTAAAAACGAGATATGAAAACTATTAATAGCAGATAGAGCCAACATTTTCGTTAATAACAAGGAAATGCCGATAACGTCTAGGAATAAACAACACTTGACACATAAAACCAACAACGGCCGCTGAAGAGGTAATGATGTTTTCACAGTAAAGGTACCTATCGGGATTTGCTGCATTCTTGCAAATTTTAAAGAATGTGGGATTTTTTTTTTTTTTTTTGTAACACCTTGGAAGAAGATGCTATCTTGGGACCACCCAAATGAAAAAAATCACCGGTGTGGTTTTAAGGTTTCTGATTTCTCACAACGTTAGATTTAGCTCACCTTTAGGAACGCCTTCATCAGCTGTCATTCACCGAGTGTTGCCTATTTGGGTAAGTCAGTTCAATTTGACATAACGATTGTAACATTGTGTGTCAAGTCTTTTTTTGAACTTCAGATGTGAATTAAGTACACCCAGCTATTGCTTCCATTGTACAACACTGTACAAAGTATATTGCAAAACAGCAGAAAAAAAAATCATAATCACAATAATGATTTCAAATTGTACCAGCAGCTCTTAACCACACAGTGGCACATGAATGTCAAGTTGGTGTTTTTCAAATAAATGTTATTTCATCAGAATTCCAGAGTGCGAAAAACATTTTGATTTGATGCATGACATAATATGCGCGGATTAAAAGAGCTGGCGATCGATAATTTGCCGAATACACCCCAGAAGGAATACCAAGCCACAGGAACGACACAAGGATCCAAAATAGAAGATAAAAAATTGCACGGTGTTGATAGATTACTCTTAATGTGTACGGAAGAGAGAAAAGTGCAGTGCTGGTGTGGATCAGAATGAGATAACGTCAATGAAAGACGGTGGTCTTTAAAAAAAATAGGAAACATTTGAGACATCCAGCATTGCAATTTACATGGACATCAAGGGGTTTGCGCAAAATCATGTCTGAATATTCATATACCACGACAAACAGTATAATGTAACGGTTATGATTATAAATGTTCTTATTCAAGTTGACCACGTGACCCACCTTCTTTGAAATTCAATGCTCCGAGCAAATCAGGGATGGACTTACATCTCATCTTCATTGACATTATCTCCATTTCCAGGTCCCACATAAGAACTGCACTTTTCTCGCCGGAAACATTTGGCGTAAATCCCATGGCACAAGGCATTTAGTGACTATTTGGAGTAATTGTGGTCGTTCCTGTTTATGTATTCCTTCTGGGGTGCAATGGAAGCTATCGATCGCTAGCTCTTTTAATCCGCCATATGTAAGGAACTGGCACATTCAAATCATAAATATTTTGCACTCTGGGATTCTAGGGACATAACTTCTGTTTCAAAACATAATTTGGTTATTCAATGCGTCATACGTGGTTAAGAACCGATGTTACAAATTTGAAATACCTTAAGATAGCCGCAGTTCCATAAACGGTCTAACCAGTTGGTGTGTCAAATGTTCAAACGTTCAACATTTTCCCCTATGTCCCACTGTAAATAGTTCTTATTCACTTTACCAATAGCGACAACGTTGGATAAAAACCACCAATAAGCAAAAAAAAGTAGTAGTTTCCAAAATGCTGCTTAATCAGCTGAATTTTTTTGACACAAGTTTACATTACCTAATCATAGTGAAAAAAACACCCACAATTGCATTTATTAAATTTAGCCTAATATCCATATGCATGTGGTGAAAGACGCCCCTCTCATCCTGTGTCTTGCCGTATATTTGGTAAAAGTGGACAGTTGTTAGACCAAATTATTGATTTCAAACTGGGAACTTATAATAAGTATGAATTTGCTGAATCATGTCAATAGTATGAATTGTCAAACCCTTCCCTGTGTATATATACATGATTTTCAAAGAAAAGTAATCTGAAAAACTCCCGCTGAAGTATTCACACCAAAAAAGAAAGTGTAATTCCCCAAAAATCAATTTCCATTTGTCTGACTTCGCCAATACCCTAAACTACTCCAACCGCAAAATGATGAATGAGTTTACTTTTTAAACTTTCTTTGGGGAAATGAATGTTTTTTCTTCCTGAAGAAGATATCAACGTACAAAAGGTAGCATTTCCTTATTTTGAAAAAATAATATCAAGCACTTTTGATTAGTACAGCAGATTGGGGAAGTATTTGATAAATGGTTTTGTTTTGTTTAAAAGCGTGAATTGGCCATTTCCTAGGTATTGTCCCAATGGTTTGGTTAGTGCAATGAAAATTTTGCTTGGCGAAAATGAACTCCCCATTTATCATTCCTTGTTAAAAACTTTAAATCATTTTTATACCACTTTCGCTTGTTTGTTTACCTTAATGTTTTAAAAATGCATTTATTTTTTTTATTTTTTTTATTGTTTTGACTTTATTTATTTTTAAGTTATTTTGGCCTTATTTAGCCTGGGTAGATAATTCAGTGTTCAGACAATGTTTCCAATGATGCCCCGGGATCCAGGACGAATTGGGACAGACAGGGGTTTCACCCTACTCTTATCGACACTAGAACGGCGATTACATATACAGGCGTGTTTCTCCATGTATATGGGACGACGGCTTAACGTCCCCTCCGAAGGACGGGGGGTGGTATTCTCATGGTTCGTTTTCCCAAGTCCAAATGAACCACGGGGAGAGCGGAATTTCAGTTTCAATCAATAGTTCTTACAAATCAAATCCAGAATTTGGTATCCAATTAAATCCCAGCAAGTGGTCCCGCCGGGGATTGAACCGGGGACCTTCTGCACCAAAGGCGAATACCCTAACCATTGCGCCACGCTCTCCCGAACTTCGGATATTTAACCGAAGTACCATAGCATTAGTGCAGCTCGGGGGGGGGGGGGGTCGCTTTACATAACATTGCAGAAAATTTTACACGCATTTTTGTGTTATATCCCGGAACGTCCCAAGAGGAAAATCTGACGATCACCGCAAAAAAAGGGTGCCACCGTTATTTTCTTGTTAGATCTAGGGATAATTTTCTCCTAACCCAAGGCAGGGGTTTACTCCGTGATTTTTTTTCAAAAGTGAATTTAAATGCAGTTAAGGCGTTAGGATGTATGGCTATACCTTCAAAAAAAATTTTAGATATTGAGATCAGATGTGGTACAATCAATTAAACAGAGCACATCTGTGATTGGCTGGTTGGCACCCATAGTTTCCAATTGGCTAAAAATTATAATAAGATTTAATATTTTTCAATGAAATTCTTTATTAGGCATCTGGGCCATTCTTAAAAAAAGTAAACCTTTTTGATAAAAAATGAAGCTAATGGTATTGCATTTTTTTACATTATCGCGTTAACCATCCTTCCAAGTTTCCTGCATGATATTTTTAAACAATATGTTCGACTCAAACACCCTCATTTGCATAAATGAACGCGTTTACTATTTTCGGGTAAAAAAGTGAGATTTTTACACCATTTTGCTTCTTTATAGTTTTATATTGAATAGCAATTAATTTTTGTTTGAAATACTGCCTAAAGTATTGCGTGGACTTCAAATTTCAAAATTATGTTGAAAAAATTACAAATTTATAGGAAATAGACAAGTAATTAACAAATAATTTTAATTGACTTAGGTATGTCACACACGTGACCAAAAAGACAAAGAAGTTTTTATTACTAGAAAACCAGTCTCGGTAATGTTCATATTTTATGTCAAAAGCCAGTTTATATGTACCTTCCGCTATGCAAAATAAATAGTTTAGATCTTTCAAAAGTTATTGATGTGCTAATTACTCTCACACACGTGACCGGGACTCGCCATTTTAGTATCTGAAGGACATAAATTTCTGGTCATATTGAAGAAGGTACCAGTGATAACTTTATCAGTTAAAATATGAATATGATCATTTTAACAAGAAAACAACAATTAATTTTAATAAAGACTGCCTTAAACTTGATTTCATTGTGTCTAAAAAAAAAAAAAAAAAAAAAAAAAAAAAAAAAAAAAAATTCGGGGTGAAGTTGCCAAATTTAGCAGATTTGCACTATTTCAACACAGGAAATCTGCATACTAGGAGTAGCATTGCTCTTTGCAAGTTATTACTCATGACATTGTAATGAAAGTGTTTGAAAATAGTTGAGAATATTGAAATACACAAGATTTTATTACAACTTCATTTTTGGTGCACATTAACAGTGGTCACCAATTTTGTGTTATAAGTCAATGGAGAGGTCACACACGTAACCACCAATGTCACACACGTGACTGTACTTAGTGATATAATTTGTTAATTAGCAAGTAAAGTTCGATTGTTACTTTTAATTACCAACATTGTTGTAATGACAAAGTATCAATGTCTTTCTGAAATAAATATAAGAATGTGAATACTTAAAAATCACATAATTTTAAAGTTGAAGTTTGAATTCTAAAAACCCCTTTTTGTCTGAAGGGGTCACAAAAAAAACGTTGGGGAAAAAAAACCGCACTTTATTGCCCCTCATGACAAATATCATCTGAGAAAGATGGTGAAAACGGTATTTTTGGTTAGGTTTGGACTAATGGTTATTCATTATACCAAAAGGTAATAACAGATTGGTTATATTGCCAAAACAGCACTTGGGTTGAAAATCAAATGTTGAGGTCACAAAAGTGACCGAAGAATGGCCCATCTATGAATAATATATTTTGATTTCTGTTGAATGCATCAATACTACAACACCTTTTGGACATACATAATTCATTGCTCTTAATTGGTAAAAAAGACCATCCAGTGCTTAGTTTTAACTCAAAATCTATGCCAATTTGAGATCATATCAAAGTTCTAAGGCTCAGAAGTTACCCATTATTGTACGAAAAGCTATCAAAGTTAACCAAGAGTTTTATCATCAGGGTTGTAAGTAATCCATGTTTTCAAATTTGTATCTAAGGGCCCTGCGTGTTACTCATAGGGCCCAATGTAACCAGATATCAACAACGCTACCCCTAAGCGAAAGGTAAAACATTTTGCAAAAATGGACATCTACTAAAGTAAATATTAGAGAAATTTAACTTTTGTTGTTGTTTGAGTGTTTGAATGTTGCTGACAATTGTTTGACATGATAACGTGCGTGAATTGTAGCTTTTAGTATACAATATCCTTAACAATACTATTTCTTGCAAAGCAATGCCATTATGAAAGCACCTCAAAGGTCTTTAGATACATATTTGAAATATGGATTACTTAGAGCACCTAATGATCTAACTTTGGTCAAGTATTTAGCTATTCTTACAATAATGGGCAATATCTGAACTTAAAACTTTGATATGCTTTCAAATTGGCATCGATTTTGGATTAAAACTAAACACTGGATGGTCTTTTTTACCAATTTATCACAAATAACGCTAATGAATTATGATCAAAATACTTGTAGTATTGGTATCATTCATGGATGCCTAATAATGAGTTTCATTGAAAAAAAAAACACATTGGATTTTGTTATTTGATTATTTTATGGGTGTCAACCAGCCAATCACAGTTGTGCTCCGTTTAATTAATTGTACCACATCTAATTTTAGTACCCAAACTTTTTTGGAAGGACTAGTCTTATAACAAGAAAATGTATATTAAATTTCTAAAAGAGTCATGTACACGAACTCCCCTCTGGAGCCTATACTTTTGAACTTTACGCATGAAACGGTCCGGGAAACGGTCCGGACGTGTACCTACTCCATTGAATCAAGCGGGGGCGTTGAAGAAAAGGGGACAACTCAAAACCAAAAATGATGTGAGTTTTGCGCTGTGGTCCTTTCTTTGAACTAAACATGTCCTCAAATCCCCTGAAAATTCCGACTTTGTTGCCAGAAAATGTCAAGTTTCTAATGACTATTCCACATTTTTTCGCCAATATCACATATTTCGTTCGCTCTCTTTTTTATCCATGATCTTAAAATCTGGTGTGGTCGCATGTATATGACATTGGCCGAATTTAAAGGCTTAGTATGCATGGTAGCTCATGCATGGCATGTCAGACAAAATAAAGAGTATAAAACTGTGGAGTATATCTAACATAACATCCCAAATTTAATCATTGCAGGATCGTTTGCCTTGGATTTGCTCCAATCATGCTGCAATATAATAATGATGAGCACATCATCTCTTGAAAGTTTCTTCTGCTATGTCCTGCATAGTTTCCGCACGTGGGGTTGGGGATTAATGATTAAGAAATAAACATCCACTACCTTTTTCCAGTATTTTAATACAGCATCCAATGATCTCAGCCCTGAACACGTATTTACAAAGTGACAACATACTCTAATTTTATATTTTGGTGATTTTGAATACCAAACTAAAACATGTCGCACTACTGCAGTCGATGTTCCGACGTGTCAATTTGTCCGAACGGTTTTGTTCCGAAAGGTTTATTACTCCGACAGTCTTTTATTCCGAAAGTATTTACAACGTTGTATTTTCTCCCAGGCTATTTTTCCTCCATGGTAAATTATCCCGAACGGCAATTGGTCCAAGGTCAATTATAATTCTGAAATCTAAAAAGGGTCATTGCTCCGAAAGGTTTTTATTCCGAAGGTCATTACTCCAAAGTCGTTTTTTTCCGAATTTTCGGAATATCGCCTTTGCGATAAAAACCTTTCGGAGTAAAACCTATTTTTTTTTTATTTCATAGGATATTTACTCCGAAAAGTCATTACTCGAAAGGTCGTTTCTCCGAATTTTTCGGAATATCGAGCGTTTCGGGAATAAAAACCTTCGAGTAAAACCAATTATTATTTCATAGGATTTTTACTTCGATACATTAGGTCATTTACGGTTTTTCAGAACTTTTTGTAGACATCATTTTAAAGTTAAAGGGATAACCCATTTTAAGTGTTAACGATTAATCTTGATAGAATGGGCCTTCACCCAAAACCCTATCTGTTGCGTTTTGCGCGCGCCCGATAGTTCAGCCTGTTATGTGAGACCTAAACACTTGATTTTATAATAATGTAAATTAATTTGGTCGACCAAATTAGGCACGTTTCGCGCGTAACATCCAACACAACCCCATTTACCCTAAATTTCACAGGGTAATGATTAACAAACTATGAATAAAAAATAGTTTACTCCGAAAGGTTTTTATCCCAAGTCGGATAGTCCGAAATTCGGAGAAACGACCTTTCGGAGTAAGACCTTTCGAGTAAATATCCTAATGAAATAAAATTAGGTTTTTACTCCGAAAGGTCGATATTCCGAAAGGTCGATATTCCGAAATTCGGAAGAAACGACCTTTCGGAATAGTGACCTTTCGGAGTAAAAACCGTATCGATCAAATAAATTTCGGGATTATGACCCATATTTCAATTTCGATAAGAACCCTTCGGATAAAAATCTTCGGACATGACCCTTCGGAGAAATTGATCGATCGGAGATAAAACCTTTCGGGGTAATGATCTTTATTTTTGAGAACGACCTTCGGTAATGAATTCGGACTAATCACCTCGAACAAAAACCTTTCGGATTATAGGCTTCCTCCCATAGAACGGTGTGTTCGGAGTAATGACCGTTCAGAGAAAAAACCTTTCGGAGCAATGAACGTCGGAATATCGAACGTCCCCGCCCGGACATCGCCTAATCTCGAACAAGACGAGCTGCGCGGCACTTCCCTGAATCTAGACTCTATATAACTTATTAAAGTCATGGCCCATCGCTAATAGCCTCGTCCCCAGAAGCCCAGATTTCACCGGAGTGGTCAGTATTTTGGTATCAGAGAAAGCTCTATTTTTCCTCATATACCCGTAAAATCTTAGAGCCAAAGGATTTTGGGTTCGAAAGTTATAAGCGAATGTTGCCCCAATTTGGTCGAACCATATTAATTTTACACACAGTACGTGTATATGGGCTTCCAAAATCACGTTTTTGCTCTCGCTTCAAACGGATTGAATATCAGCGCAAAATTTTACAGATGGGGTTTTGGAAGTGTAAGAGCCATCTATCAAGATAAACCTTCATATCCTTAAAATCGGGCACTCCCCCCCTTTAATGAATGCTGGGGAAAAGTTTGTTGGTTTAAATACTAGTATTTTGTAACGTATTGCGATGTTTCGTGGATTATTCTGAATGTACCTACATTTGAATTCCACTCTCTTTACTTTACTACGGCAAGATCACATTCCCAATCATAACTTTTTAGGACGGTAAAAATTGAGCCTATTGGCTAACTATTATATTAGCTAAAACTGAATAACATGTATAAAAACTATATATCTGCATGACGTGACACTGGCAATTGGACAACGGCAAAACCAATTCTGTGTGTAAACTTTAAAATAAGCCACTACAATGAAAATGTCATAGCTTCTCAACCCCATTAATTAATACTAGCTAACCATTTTTTAAACACATTTGAACGTTGGGATATTCTCATTTACTCATGATCCTTTGATATATTACTTGGAAATACGACTAATGCCTGCACAGTACTGATAGGGACACTAACGGCTTTCTGGAGTCTTTGTGAGGCAGGGGAGACTCACCCAATTAGTACAGTTTGTTAATGTTTTTCTCCGTGGGATTTTCGGGCAAAATGATTTTATTAGCTTACCTTGTCAATTTTGGGGTGCTGATCAAAAACGTTGGTTGCCATTTTTTTCAACCATGTCTTCAGTCGCCATTTTGAATTTCAAAATGGCCGCCATTTTTCATTATATTTTGTCCTATATCTCGGCTTATGAGCAACTTGGAGGAGTAAAAATGCTGGTAATACCCATGTTTGTAATACCAGGGATTCCATTGAAAGCATTGTTTTACTTGTAACCGATTTGCTTTGGCCGCCATCTTGAATTTCAAAATGGTTGCTATTTTAAATTATGTTATGTTCTATATCTTGGCTTTTGGGCAATGCAGAAGCGTAAAATTGGTGGCAATACCAATGTTTGTGATACTAGGGATTCCATTAACAGCAGTGGCTTACTTGTATCTAATTTAGGTTTGCCACCCCCTTTTTTAAATTTCAAA
Source organism: Ophioderma brevispina (assembly GCA_023653785.1). Taxonomy (NCBI): domain Eukaryota; kingdom Metazoa; phylum Echinodermata; class Ophiuroidea; order Amphilepidida; family Ophiodermatidae; genus Ophioderma; species Ophioderma brevispina. Next base: position 4,357 of record JAMKCH010036539.1, on the reverse strand, counting down.
ATGGCCGCCATATCCAATACACTTATTTTTAAATTTCAGCATGCCAGTAATAAAGTAGCTTTAAAATGGTAGCATAGCATGTCTGTTATCATGATTTCAAATCACTGCATGCCTGATTCAAATATTAAAGGCCGACTCAGAGATTTCCCGATGAGGGCGCCCTCAATTTTCCAACAAATTGTGTTTTTTGCATGTACATAATGCTTGTCCATATACTAACCACTGTGTGAAATAGCTAAGCTCAAATCGAAGTCCTTCATATAGAAATTCACATCTTTGTTTAAAAATTCCGGATCCGGAAAATTTTGTTATACACAGTATCCTATGGCACTGTTATATACACAAAAATGTTTACTGCATCAAAACGAAAAATCTGATTCATCTCAAACTTTGGAATTGAGCATTCTAGGTGACTATCTTTAGTTCTAGTTGACTATTTTGAATAATATATAAAAAATATATTCTGAAATATATCGAGTCAGACTTTAAGGAACAAAAGGCTATTAATAAACAGATGATAATGGTGAAATGATATTCCTAAAATGATAATTAAGGCGCGCTCTGACAGTGTTAATTGAAAAACTACTCGATAAAATGTTCCAGAACAGAAGTACCATATAAGGTATTTACAACGGTGCTGATAAAGACAAATCAGGGTAGTGATTGAAAAATATTTGAAATTTGCGAGGAAGGAAAGGAATAGCTTCAAAAGTGAAGATTACGTCTGAGAATTCTCATAAGTTACCCTGTCCAGCTGTAGAATTGAAAGACAAGGAAGAAACCACGGCAGTGTTCCAAGATACGATTCCATTCAATTACGGTTGATAGTAAGTGTTTCGACAGGTAATGACTAAAATCTCCGATTCTGTCCTTATTAGGTTGCTTCTGGTTTTATTCATTTGCAGGTAGTTAGGATTACCCGTACTGTTACGTAACAGCTAAAAATCTGATTTTTGATGATTTTTTCGATTTCGATTAGCAAATCACTGTGTGTCTTTAAGAATCTGAAATAAAAAATGGGGGTCCCCGAATTCTTTGGTTTTGAGATATAGCCAAAAAACAAAAAAAAACGTATGTCGTCACTTTTTAAAGCACGCAAAAGTCTATGGGAAAAGATCAAAAATTCTCGAAAAATTTTTGTATTTTCTAAATATGTTGGGTCCCGGATGTCGTCTTCAACACTTTGAAATAAAAAATGGGGGTCACCGACTTACTTTTTCCATTAAATGCCTAAAGCAACTCAAGTTTTAGTCTTTTTAACAATTTGGGCACCTCGTTGGGCTACAAGAAAAGTTCGCGGCACATTTGGTACGCAGCAAAGCAGTAAACACGTGCGTAGAGGATGCGCGCCTGAAAGCGGGCGTAGAGGACTCGCGATTGACGCGATTTGTTTTTGTTTTAATTCTTGGCGAGAATAAACGCATACAAAACACACAAAGATCCACGGTATCAGTGCGTAGAACTTTCGCACCTCAAAATACAAAGTCTTTCTTTTGCCGCCGACAGTGGGTGCTAAACATGGAACTATATAAGAGGAAGAAGTGAATCGCGTGTATTATGGAATAGTCCAAGCCCGTAACCGCTTTCTCTCACACTCAGCGCGCCGTGGTGGTTGTTGCGCAAGCACACGCGCGTCGTCACTGTTGGTGCGCAAGCACACGCATATAAAAATCTGTGCGTCACGCGTTATGTTATCAGTGTTGCATTTCCCCAGTGTTCCATTGTCTGATCGGCCGATTTTTCTGCAATAATTATGCGAAAATCAATCGATGGAAGAAACCATGCATCTAAAAAGATTCCTGCATTCATAATGCACAAAAAGTCTCCCGATGACCCCTGTTAATTTTGCTTAGGAAAAGAGATGTTTGAGTCCGAGTGACAGCATGTGGCATCAGTGGTTATTGTTGTTTTCACTCGCTAAAGTATGACGAACGTAAAATACCGCTGCTCATATAGCATTAAGGATTTTCCAAATACGACGAGACGTAACCAAATATGGGGGTCCCCAAAACTATGATAATGAAGTGTGCGTATGCTATTATAATACTTTTGGGCCACCTCGACTTTGGTTACGCTGTTTCGGGAGAATTCGGGTGGGTTTATTTACGTCACTTGGTGCTAAATTGATGCTCAAAACTCAAAACGGCTTGTGCGGCTAAACAGATCACACGTCAAACTCCTGAGGGAAATTTTAATTATTCTTCAGGTTACAATGAGCTCTTTTATTATTAAATAGTTTGATATTATGTATTGTTTTATTCCAATTCATGGAATAAATTCTCTTAAAAAGCTGTGAAAATGTAAGTAATTCCATTATCTGATGCCGGTTCAATTGTTAGTGAACCAAGGTTAGTACGCGATGAGTTTATTTGATGTTCTTTTTAGGTTGAAGCTCTCGCGTCATACTGTTGTTTGCTACGTTCGCTCGCGTTGCCAACGTGCGTCTCGTTTCATCCAGAACACAAACGTTTCAGACGTTTTTTACAAGATTTTTATAGGTTCCGCTACGTCTTCGTCTTTAATAAACGATCACAAAACGTTGTTATTAGGTCCGCTTACGGTCTTTCGTCTTTTAAAAACGTTAAAAAACGTTTACAGAAAGTCGAGTTTTGACTAAAAATTTGCGCAAATTAAGCACAGTTCTTTAGACGTCCAAAAACGTTTACAAAAAACGTTTTTTACCAAGACCGTATATCCAGCAAACACAAAAACGTTTTTTTAACGTTTTGGTTAGGTTCTAGATTCGTGTATTACGTGTCTTCTTATAAGACCTTGAAGAACGTTTTAAAAACGTTGGCAAGGTGGTTCTCAATCATCTATTTTATCTTCGTCTATAAGACCTGATTAAATAAGTTTTTAAAACGTTTTGGCTAGGTCTGATTGGTCCATTTTGATTTCGTCTAATAAGAGCTTGTAAAACACGTTGATAACCCATCGTTTTTGCTAGGTTCTAGATTCGTCTTATTCGTCTTCGTCATTATAAGACTCTGTAAAAACGTTTTAAAAACGTTTTGGCAAGGTTTTCATTCGTCTATTACATCTTCGTCTATATAAGACATTTTAAAAAACGTTTTTAAAACGTCCCATGTCAAATTATGACGGTTAGCTTTCGGCCTACTTACCCCTGCTGCCTATATTTCCTCTTCGCTTCCCTTAGCAACCCCCCCTCATTTTCTTATCTATCCCCTCTCCTCCCGGGTAACATATGTTAGATATCTGGATGACTCTCTACCCAAATGTAATAAAATGTGCCTAAAACGTTGCCAAAATAATCAAAAACAAACATATAGAAAAAACAAATAGCAACAACTCTTCATGATAGTTCTATTTTGGTTATTTAAGCCATGGTCATTATTTATCAACGTGCATTTAAATCTGTCAGCACAGATGGTTATCAATTTCAGTGGTAATGAAAGGGTTACTTGTAATAGGGCACTCACTTTGAAAAAAAAAGATTACAACCGCTCTTTGCTACACGTCCAGCCGTATGATAAATAGGAAATTACCCTTTCATATAGAGTCGTGTAGCTGGCTGTTGTAGTGGTTGAGTGTTTGGTTTTCCAACGCGAAGGGTCCCAGGTTTCAATTCCCCCAATACAGGTAAGTGAGTAATTGTGTATGTCAAATATGAACTTGTGTAATATGCTTGATGTAGATTCCTTGCAATATAACGCTCCGATTATAGTAACGATTAATTTTTTTCTTTAATTATTAGCGTTTAATAGACAAAATTAATAAATGTTTGGGACGTTCTCATAACGTTTTAGAAACGTTTTTTAAAAAGGGTTTTATTGGTTTTATAACGTCTCTAAAAACGTTTTAAAACAACGTCCAATAAAACGTTTTATGGAGTCCAAAACCTAAACAAAAAACGTCCAAAAACGTTTTTACGAAACGCCAAAAGAACCAACTTGGAACGGTTTTTAGGAACGTTCAGAAACGTCCGATGTTAGGTGGGATATGTCGTTGCGTAAACGGGTGTTTCGATTGTTGTCACTGGGCGGTGGCAGTCCTTTTTTTGTTTGTTTTAAGCCATAAAGCATCGCGAAATTGGGTAAAGATGACCTTAATGATTTAAAGCTGTTTAAGGATGTGAATAATGTATGATTTGGGAAACCGGTACTATTGTTCGAGGGGGTCACCGGGGTACGCAGACACATTATTAAGGACACATAATTAAGGATTATTTGGATTTATCTCGTCTTAATTCAACTCTCATTTACGGAGTTCACCATCTCTCTCCTCTTGACTCTGACCAATGGAAAACCATAAGGACCAGAGGGGGCGCTCTCACCTTCAAACGGTGACGGACATCGTCACATCACCCCCGCCGTTCCCAGCGAGTTCCACCGAGCGG
>JAMKCH010036538.1:0-65539 GCA_023653785.1 Ophioderma brevispina | reverse complement strand
GATACAAGAACTCCCTTTTTTTTCTAAATTAAATCAACATTAATTTATAAAAAACAAACGGATGATTACAACAGGCACGAATATACGGAATATTGGTAACGGTCAGGGTATAATACTACTCTTTTTCAAAATGTTTGATATTATTACCTAATACTGTTTTTCTTAGAGTTTTTCTATTTCCAAATTGTATTTTTATGTTAGATATCCGTAATAACGCGTGAACATGTTGAATACCGTTGTTGACCGTAATTTAAAAGTAAGTCCTGGTAAAATTAAGACATTTTTAACAGGGCATTATGAAACAAAATGTCTCAGAGCGAGCACACAGTAAACGTAAAAGTCAAATTGATTTTTTTTTCTTCTAAAAAATTAGAGAAACTGCTATTTCAAGGTCTGCCTTTCCTACACACCAACACACATTGGCTATTTTGAACTCTCCATGTCTACCTAACCAGAGATGAATACCGGGTCGTGTACGAAAGACATGGGTAAGTGTTTTAGCCCGAAATTGGCGATTTTAGATGAGTTGACACGTATACCAAAATATGTTTTGCCCACTTCAACTGATTAACTATAAACAATGAAAATTGGCTTCTTTTTGTTTTTGTTTATGCCGCGACATTATACTGATATCAAATATGCGTGGCTCCTCTCTTTTTATTACCCTCTAAGCATAAAAGCAAAAAAAAAAACGATACTGATTGTATAATAGATGGACAAAACGTTGCACAGATGCTAGCCAATGACAGTTTCACGAAGTATTGAATAGGCAAAAAACAAAAGACAATTCAGTTTCATTTTATTTTCTGATACATCTGGTATTATTTTGAAGTGAGAATCGTCATTGCATGGAACACCCAGCTTCAGGTTACCATACTTAACTTTAAAAGGAACTTCTTACCAGTGCAAAGGCCAAATCACTATTGTAGTAATGTCTGTCATACATTGCTGTGCAAAAGTTGTGCCTGTTACCACCCATGAATTATTAGTCTGCTTAATGATATAGTTCCATGGCTATCAGGTAAAATTATACATACAACCAATGTAATTCTGTACCAACAATTGTATATTATAACATTGGAATATTATTTTGGATATAAATTGGCTATTAAGTATTCTACAGTTATATTTGTCAGCAAAATTTTGGCAACCGGACCAACATCAGAAAAACTGTTCCTAGCTACCTTTAGGTTAGGACTATTCTCATTATGCAAGGAGGGAATGTCACTATCACTAGGGGTGCAAGTAAGTATTTATATCCTGCCCCATGGCCATGCATGAAATATGCGACTCCTTTACTCAACAGCAGTAATCAGTAAGCAGCTGAGAGTGTAAACAATGTGTGCTGTACACACACATAAGAACTGTGTACCACGGCATGAGGGTTTGGTCACTTCAGGATATAATCTTCTGGCCTGGCAGAAGAGACGGAGAGATGAAAAAGTGAGCTTGTAGGCATTACATGGATGAGAGCAGCACAGAAAAACGGTTCACTGGCACCACTTTGAGGATGTCCGCCGCCCTGCAGTGGGCTGAAAATGGGCTGAGATAGATGCCTACTCCTGCACTGCCAGCTATAAATCATTCACTGACACCACTCAAAGAGAAAAACAAACAAACACGACAGGGCTTTTTTGGACTCATTGAAATGCATTTTCACGCAGATTCTGAATATACATAATTTTTTTTTGAATGTTTATAACAAAAGTAAACATTAATGCGTGTGTCGACTGTTCCTCGACATCCGCAGCCCTGTAAAGATTTAACCGAATATTACATGTTTAGTTTTAGTTTGAGATCTAATATTCCAGCGCCTTGTCTACTTTGTAAAAAGGGCTTTAAATCTCATTATTTATTAAGGACATTGCTGTGCTGTATTGATTATTACCAGCATGAAATTACCTTTTGGACATTCCATATCCACACTAATAATAAGCCTATAATAATAACTTAACATTTCTTGAATGTGATTCTTTTGGATTGATGAGTGTCAATAAGGCAAACATTTTAACAATTAGACGCATACTCTAACATAGAGACTCAATAACTTAGGTAAGTGCCCGCACTACCAGGTTTGTGTGTTCTTTCAATTATAATTCACTGTTAAAAAAACGTTGATTAAAATTTTTAATCTTGTTGTTAAAATTTTAATACCAGGATTACCTAGTGGAACACTCATTTGTTTGTTGCAAACCGTAATCAACGGCCTTGATTCAAATCATGTGGTGGTTACAACTGTTAATCAACTGTTGGATAGTTTCTATTTTCACTCAATGTGGTTAAAATGATGTTGGTTAAACTAAAATCAGGTTGTTGGTTAAAATTTTAATCATTTGGTTCTTATTATTATTACTTATATGTGGTTGTTAAAACTAATCCTTGCTTAACCATTTGTTGGGTTATTCGTGAAATATATTGCAGAGAACTGGCATGAATAGTCTAGTCCTATGTCTATTTCCACTATTCTGAGGGATTCTATAGAGCTCTATTCATTCTCAAGGCATAATAATTCTCCATTTCCTCGGTCCTCATTGAAGTCTGACTTTGACCCTAGACTAGACTAGTCAACTCTGTCGAAATTTTCAGCGACGAAACCTTTGACTCAGCTGTGAGTCTCTCACAAGTCTGAAAATGCCCAACTGATAATCTCCGTCAGCCAAACTTGCTATCAAGCCTGGAAACCGTCAAGAAGTCTGAGTCTATAGGTTATTGCTGATCTCATATCATGAATTAATTCCACGCCTCAGCCACGCTCGTCACTCTCTTCTAATCGGCCTTTTGATTTTGCCGTCGCTTTCACATTGGTCATGTGACCACTATTTTTAATAAACATTGTGCAAAATAGATGATCACCAACATGGATTAAGATTTACCCACAATTGAACAATTTCTGTACTGCAAAATATTTTCAGAAACGTGTGTTTTTGGCGGAGTTTTTGTTTAATCTTATTGGTTTGGTTGAGAAATTACACGTTTGTATTTCTATGTATTTTTATCACCTTAATATGTTTCAGTGTTTAACCAACCGAATATTTAAATTTTCATTTTTATCACTAATTAAGTTCTATGCATGTTGTGCGATTTTTTATCACCAACTTTAATCGCTAGTTTTTATAATATCTTTTTAAACGGTGTACGGAGCATTGTTATGCTTTAGAGGGTAACTAAAAGAAAGCAGGCATATTTTAATGGGGGGGGGTGAATTACATGGCTGCGTCAGCTCTTTGACATAAAATCTGGTTAAAAACTGCTTGATTATTCAATTTAGATCTTTTTTGCCTCTCTCAATTGGGGATTATTTAATGTTTGGGTGAGAGTGTTATTTAATTGGGGGGTGTGATAATTCAATAATATTTGAAACCCCCAGCGCAAAATAATAATGGATACATCCTAATAAACTAGAAAAAATAATTTTTTTTGCAAAAAAAACCCTGAAATCAAGACTATTCTAACCCCCCCTGTACATACCCTCCTGAAAGTTTTGAAATAAGCGTGTTCTAATTCGGAGCCTTGGTCATGTGGATAATGCAATGAATTGCTATTAGAAAATCGTATTCCAGTATCACCCATTCCTATTACATAGATTTTCAGGATTTTTATTCTTGATTTCAGAATTGGGTTTTGTTTTTAACCAAAATTCACACAATTTTTATTCAATTCCAGCCCATATTTGACATGTTATATTATTTCACACACCATGTACATTTTAATCAACTTGGATTAATCCCCTGCATAGTGGCATCTGCATTTGGCCGTGACCTTGTTTAAAATACACATCAGATTACTTACGTCTCTTAGAAATACAAATGCCAATCAATCGGGCGCACCATCATGTAGATCATTAAATCTCTAACTAATGAGATAATGGACATACCTACAGCTGTCATATTACACTGCTTTTTTATAGTAAAGCAAAGTATAACAATTCACTATTCTCCCGAGATTTATGTGTTTTTGGTCAATCCTTGGAGCTTTAAAATTTCAGTCAATATTGGAAAAATGCTGCTGGCAAATTGTGACGCCGATGGTTTGTACACAATCTCACCGTACTCCATGTGCTCACTGCCTCTCAAGTGATTCTTCTTACCAGGTTTACGCATGTGTTCAAAACTATTTTTAGTGGTAAAAATCTTTACGGCGGTTAATGGTACAGGGGGTATTGAACTGAATTTTATTGTTTTTTAAAGGTAGGTTATTTTTTTATGGTGTCTCATATTTTGGGCTGGGGGTAAACTCTACTTGCACTTTTTGTGTGAATACACCCCCCTATTCACCCTCGTCTACCGAAGGGGGGGTGTTACCACCCCACCCCTACCCCTTCGGTTTTTTTCTCCCCGGCTGCTAAAACCCCCTTTTTTGGTGCCAAATTATTTAAGGTAATTGTCATTGATATTTTTTCCTTCCGCTCAAGTTTAATTAAGCCAAAAACAAACATCCACCGGGGTATAGGTAGGATACAGGGTGATCCCCACGTGATGGATAGGGGGGTGGTAACCACCCCCCCCTTCGGAAGAGAAGTCCCAACATGCCTACACAACACAGGAACTCACAGACCTTGATTTTGGTACCAAATAGATAGCTATGGTCCTCCTCTTTCCACTGATACAAAATGAGTACCAACATGCCTAGTATTACGTCACAATGACGTCATAAAGCTCGCCATGTCAGCAAAACTGCCATTTCACCATAGACACACACACTGAAAAATTCAATTTTTCGGCTAAAAAGGGTTAGGAATTCAGATTTTCAACGTTTTTGACTCTTACTGATGGAAATGACTAGTTTTTAATAGATGACAGCATTTTTAGAGCTTAATAAGGTGTTTGAGGGCGCTAAAATTTGCGAAATATCAATTTTCCTCCCCCTATATTCAGTATTTTCGTACTTTATCCGCAACTAATGACGTCCTGGTGACGTCCATAATGGGGATGTTAGTATTATTTTGGTACCAAGAGAAAGAAGAACTCTAAGGTAGCCTTTGGATACCAATTTACAGGATCGGTGTTCATAACGACAATCACAGGGGGGTGGTAATCAACCCCCCCCCCTTCGGAGTGTTTGTTACAAAAATGGCTCAGGTATGACGAGGGTTAAATAAAACAGAACATTACGCACGCAAATTACACACCAATCTATTTGGCGTAGCAATAATATGGAATGGGTATGACTAAACAATTACCATCGTACAATGGGTTTACACTTGAACGCAGAGTTAGCGAGGGCTCTTTATACAATTAATACGTACTTGTAACAGGTAACTGTCTATAACAACACAGTTGCATCATAAGTCCGCTACACAGGTTAATCTCATATGCAAGTCACGATTAAATATGGTTACTATCTTTAATGCAGCAAAATTATGGCAAATAATGGTTAGAGCATGTATTCTATATACTTTTAAGAAACTGAAAATTGTTTTTATTTTTAGAGTGGTATGCCATCTCTGCGCCATCGAACCCTGGTGATTCGGATATAACTTGGTTGTTATTCAAGATGGGGACTACCTGTAACACTTTGGACACGCTATTTACATAATGTATTTGTATCTAGCACATTGTGTGCTCTTTTGAACGACTTAAACGGAGTTGAGTATCAAATGAGAGTTCTTGCCAATAACAATGCGTTGGTACATTTTGTGACCCCACTTTTTCTGCACCACTTTTTTTCTGCACCCCGTTTTGCCTCAATTCAGCAGCCTTGACGGAATAAAGTCACGTGATCTGGTACTTTATTTCCGTAAAGTCTGCTGAAATTCTGAGCAACTGGGTGCAGAAAAGTGGGTGCAGACAGTGGGGGTCACAAAATGTACCACCCTAAACAAGCAAAGCCACCAAAAGCCACGTCTGGATCCAGTGCTATCCATACATCCTCACAAGGTTTGTGGTAGCTCGTATGTACAGGGTAAAATCGGAAAACTACGCGCGTTTTTCAACAACCACAGCGTCTTCCCTAGCGTTTCAACCTCATCATACAGACCTATGGAAAGTTCCTGGAGCAACCAGGACCAAGACTGAAACAATGATAGTACGGTGCGTATAACCGTTGTCCATATACTACGTGTCCGGGTGACTGAAGTTCCTAACACCCTTTTGTCTATTGGTTGCTCACATTGATGCTGTATGCATCATTTGTTTCAGCCCTGTACCCAAATGACCTCATCTACAAGATCACGGTTTATTCCGTCCATGTTGCTAGGTAGCTAGTACACTCTCTTATGGGTGTACACTCAGTTTCTTTACACCGTGTCCTTGCAAATAGGCCATGATACGTTTGCGATTCAACATCTTTCCGTACTACGCACGCTGGGGATACTTACTTCCTTCATTTTTAAAATTTAAAAAAAGAAAAAACCTAAAAAATTAAAAAAAAAAAAAAAAAAAAAAAAAATTATTTATAAAAAATGATACATTTCAACTCAATTTACTTTCACTAAGTTCCAGAATGTCATGGACCATTGACACGTAACTCAAGCGACATAGAGTTAAGGTATTCAATCTCACCTAAAAACACTTGTCGGATTTTTCCCAACCGGATAGCAGGTCCTTGTTACTGCCCCCACGTGAAAGGATTTCAGCTACTTCAGGTGTTTATCACTTCCCCGTAATTGGAGCCTATGTCTGTTCATACAAAAGGGCACATACCTCACGTCGTTCATGATTTTTTAAAAATGTTAGGTCGCTGAATACCACATTGCCTTCTTTGATAAATTTAATAGATGGGTTTTAAAGACATACTTGCGGATTTAGGTTAAGCACAAATTAGGTCAGCCTTGCCATTGCTTTTCTTTCATGACTTTTGCCCCTTTACTTGTCTTTTCAAAAAACATACAATCATATGGTCAAAGTTAATGACCACCAGTTAGAATCTCAAGATTTCTTTTATCGGGAACGAGGAAGACTACGCCAATGCAGCAGGACATATCATTCGAATCTGTTCAACGCATGCACTAACATGACCAGATGTAAAGAATGATGCAGTGGGTTCGGACGTTATTGAATATCATTATCCATTGTTCGCTGAGCATGTTGAGGTTATTTGTATATCCATTGGTCCCTGATATTCTCGAACTAACAATTTGAGTTGGCAATTTTAATATCATTTTTCTAAAATAATGTGCAACCCTTTCATGTTGGGACAAAGCTTGTCCTGGTTAACTAATATTGTTTTAATTTTAGTGAAGGAAATGAAGTAATCCCGTTCTGTAGCACGAAAATTTAATTACAAGGCCACACTGTATATGTATGTACCTAGCTAAAGACTGCCACAAGGTTTATGTAGGTGAGACCAACAGATTCATAGGGACCGTCTCTATGGCACCTTTACCATGGCCGTCTGCTGTCTACCAACACTGCAGGACAACTGGTTAGCACGCGAGATACGGGAGGCCATCTTTATCAAGAACAAGACTTGCCCCACTCGTGAAATCCCTAAGCTGTTCTCTTGGAGACAACCACGTCAGGAATCAGAAGAGGATCTGTCAGACCATGGAAGAAAGAGATAAGAAGGAAGCACATGACCCACTTGAATTTTGGAACGATCGATCTGCCAACCCATAAATGCAATTGTTATTCACATTCTCTCAAGTGGGACCTTCCGAGATCCGGGTGACGGTGAATCAGAGAATCAGCCGTGCGATTGAAATGCTTGCGAAGTAAATAATCAAACATATGGCGGCTTACATGGAAAACGATCAACACGCCCGGCGGGTTCTTGGATTTTGGCGGGGAACCATGCTCGTTCGAAAAAAAGAGGCACAAAGCTGCTATATGGGGATCAAATTAAAAATAATTAAGTTCAGTCCCCGCTAGTGCGTACAACTTAGATGTGCTTGTGACTGGTTCATGATACAAATAGGAAAAAATTACCTAAACATATCAGCAAAAGAACCCATAAGTGTTTATTTTTCTTGCAGTAGCGAAAGTGTCATTCTTCTTGTATTTATTGGCATTTAAAGTGTCCCTCTTTTTATGTATTGCACCATGTCCGTAAGGGTATAATCTCACTGCAACTTACCTTCAATTTTCAATCAATTTGTATTTGTAATTAATAAAATACGAGCAAAAACAATAGATAAAATAATATGTAAAAATGCAGTAAAAGTGAAAAATTAATTGTTACAAATGTAATTAAAAAATATTTTGCAGACAAGTAAAGAATGTTGTAATAGCATTATAAGTGCCAATTCGAAAAAGAGCATATAACTGGGATAATTACTGGAAAATTATATTTAAAATAGCACAGTAAGGATGTCATATTACTGCTGTACCCTTAGGTGTATTTTCACTGAAAAACTAGTATAATATCACCAAGCTGGTCCAATTAGGGGCGGGTATATTTTAACTGAACAATTGTCCCCGTTAGGGGTCACTTTCAGAACCCCTGAACGAGCAGGGCTGCACAAACGAAAATCCAAGACGGCCCCCGGGTCCAAACGTTCAATTTAGTATTAGAATGATTTTTCCCATGCGGCAGCTTGGGCAGTAAAAAAGCGGCGGGCTTTGAAACGAATAACGATGTCCATTAACTTCTTATATACCGAAAACAACAACAAATACACCCGAGACAGCCGGTACATGTTGTAATAGGCAATATACTTTTACACTTTTACGTGTTTGGACATATAGTTTTCAAAACAATTATACAGTAATGACTGCACGGCCGATCATCGCTTGCAAAAGAGTCGTTGTTGAATCCTTCCTTTTGTGCGGGTGAATGGATTAAAATTAAAATACGGATTGGGGAAGTCGTTGTGGTTCCTTCTTATACTCTTTCTTCCATGCTCTGATTTTTTATAACAAATTGTGCAAATGTGGTGGAAGCCTCAAGGCATTAAAATAGAATAGTTGTGACTGCCCTAATGCTTAGTCTAGCAGTGTAGGGGCCCCAACTGCATTAAATGGGGCTGACCGTTCTTCCCCCTTCTTTGTTGCCAGTATAGTTCATCTGCTTCATGATAAATGAGATAACTGAGAGCTCGCCGAAGGCACTCAAACATGCTGAAACCCGAGAGATTCCGAGGGCTCCACACGCCATGACGCAACGCTACGCCAATGTTCGCAAATACCATTATTTTCAACACAAAATAACGTTGCGCATCTACTCCGAGTAGTCATAGAGTAGCTATGATAGACTATGGGGATGCCTTCATGTGTTGTTTTGTTGTCCCCATCGTGGGCTATGTTAGCGGGGAAAACCAAGTGTTAAATTCATAATAAATCTATACAATAATATAACCGTTGTCTCAGCAAATAAATGCACATTGTTCTTGAAAATGAAGAAAATATACTTCAATTTTTCATTTCCTCAATATCAGTGGACCAATGGATACGCATAGACTTCATGCCAAACAATTGAGTATTCACCGGCCCGGTATGCGTTGGAGAAAAAACACTTCAGGTTCCTTTTCATCTGGGAGTGCAGGACACACCATTGTTATATTGTCTCTCCGCTAAAAAGATTTCAGCTGTTACTACTACTCCCTCCCCGATTGGACTGAGTATTATCTTCATGACGTAAGCACAAAATACTTATCCTCATTCACAATAAATAAATCTTGACGTTCTATAGTGCGTGTTCAATAGCTTTCAACATTATTTTCATCATTTATTCAAAAAAAAAGAAAACGAACAAATCATGAGAGAATGTTGCGGGGCAAGCTTTGCCTAACACTTTTTGGCCAAAACCAAAATCTGTTACTTATTGCTTAACTTCAATTTCATTCAATTTACCGCGTTTCAGAAGAAAACTTAGGGTCAACGACCTATATTATAATGTAAATGGTTTGTTAGGAGACGTGTGTTATGTTACTCAACCCAAATCGTGGAGGTGATAACCCGGCTATACTAATAACTGGCTCGTACAGACCGGGCCCATTGTAATAGCTTGAGCTCATGGTTTTTGCTTGAGTCTTTTACATATGCATTGGTCCTCTGATATTGGAAAGAAAATTGGAGTTGACATTTTATTCATTTTTCAAGAAAATGTGCCAGTTTATGTGCGGGAACAACAGTTATGGGATGGTAATAATTTATTATGAATTTACACCATGGGGACAACAGAATTTGTTATCCAGTTGGTTATTTGGGCTACGCCCCATAGTCTATCAGTGTCACCGGTACAACTATATTATGAGTTTGAGTTAGAGTTCTGAGTTAAGCATTCGAGTTGCTTTTAGATTTCGAGCAAGACCTCGCAGTTGCTTTTAGAGTTCGGAGTTCGAGGTACCTTTAGAGTTCGCGTTAGTGCTAAGGTTATATTTGAGTTCAGTTTAGTGTTTAGAGTTTCAAAGTTTTAAAGCACGCGATTTTGGTGGCACATTTTCAGAAATATGAAAATTTCTTCATTTTGCTCTCAAATATAGTCTAGGCCATTGGAAGAAATGTTACACTAAAAAATAGCATACTCAAAAACAGAATAAAAGCGTTAACGTTACGTTACAGTAGGAATTTTTTTTTGATTTTTTGAGGATTACGAATTCTCTCAAATTGCACTGAATCGATTGTAGACCACCTACCAAAAATGGTTTTCGAGGTTTAATTGGACAAACCAGTACAAAGAAAACCGCAACCTTGTTTTGGAATTGCCTGCTGACTATCGTAATTTTTCCCATAACACACCGTGCTTTTGATTTCATGCACGACAGAGTACTACATCATCATCTTATTACATAAGACGGCGTATTCGGCTTATTCCACATAAAAAAAAATAGAGTTAGAGTTTTACATGTTTCGTCATTCGATTTACGGTTTTGCGGGAATTTATAAGTTGCTTTTTTAAGTTCGAGTTTGAAGTCTATATAAGACCTGTTACCACAATTTCAAATGTAAACAACCGGCGATGGAACGTTGCAAAGCTTGCCAATTTTAGCTTATCTTTCGTCCATTTCCATCAACTGGCTTTGTTTTGAAGTAGTAGGATCATTCTTCTGGATTATGTTGTTTTTTTTTTTTTAATATCGTCCTTGGGGTAAAATTACGTAAATTTCAAAACCGAAATGAAAATAATCATCAGGAATTTTCTTTCTTACAACCCTCTACAACTCAAATTCCCTGATGATTGTGGAGATGATTATTTATAGTCTTTTTCAAATCAAATCTTTCAAATTTATCAAGTTTGATTTCCTCAAACGGTAGAATCCAGCACAATAGTGCGACTACCTTCTAATTCGACCGTAAACCAAAATGTTTCGTCGGCCATCTTTAGCTATTTTGAGACCTGATGTCGGTATGACGTACACGGGCTCGGTACAAATACGTCGCTCAGTGTTGGCCTGGCTTCCAAGGTCGACGTACACCAAAGTCCAGTGGCAAAATTGAAATTTTCACTTTATCTGGCAATATTTTTACTCTTATTTTTTTTTTTTCACTTTATCATTTAACGACTGTACGTTTAAAGAGATATATATATATATTGAGGAATTTAATAATCCCACAGTTCAATTTTAATGACATTTCTGTCAGCATTTTCTCCTAAAACGTCACCGTTTTGAAATAGGTAATAACTCTTGATAATACATAATAAAATTCTTTAATAATTAAATAAACTTTGCAAAGCTGCAATCTCACCTTCCTTTAGCAAAATTAAGTTTGCCAAAGCTTCATCCGTTTATTATATTAATATGTTATCTGCAATTGTATTTTTGGTGGTCATTTATTTAGTTTTAACTTGATTATTTTTTTAACATGTACTTGACATTTTCCCCTTTTTCTTTTAGTATCAACATCAAACCGTTTGTAACATTGGGCAGTAGAAAATAGCTGCCATACTGTTAAGACCAGGACAGGTTACCCAGGAGTGCCCAATGTTTTGGGTGTATATAATGATAATAGGCTGTTTTTGATATTTAAGTGTATCGGTGCGCATGTCGAACAGAGCGCATAGCTCTGTAGCATGGCGCGTAATGTTCAAGGGTATTATGTTTGACTAGATATTACTTTTTCAGGGGAAGTTTCTGGAGTTTTGAGTTATGCAATTGAGGTAATTTAACAGAAGCATGATTTGTGTGAATTTTTAATAGCAGTGACGATGAAAAAAGTGGCAACCGGACGTGGGCCTGGGCCCTAACGTTGAGTAAAGTTAGCACAACTTACAAATGACTGACTTATTACACTGCGTAGGCCTAGTATGCATGGCTGTAGCATAATTTACATTTGAGTGGTGTTTAGGACTATGGTGTTTTTATGATTAAATGATAAGCCTCAAGTATTGTCATGTAGTATAGCCAATTTAGAATATTGTGCTCGACAGTCGTGCATATAGCCTTTGCCTAAACTCAGTTTTCCAGTCCCATAGTTTGTTCTAATCGGAACTGAGATCACGCCTATCTCCCTACACTTAGACAGGTCGAACAAAAAATATTTTCTAAATATCTGGTTAACAAGCCCAATTTTTGAATTTTGGTCCTCAATCATTGTATTAAATAAAAAAGCATCAGCAAAGAAAAGACTGCAAAGGTGTGTCATGGCAAAAAAGCAATGTTGTCGACATGCCGTCGCGAGGGACTCCACAAGGTGCAAAATTTTGCACCCTCAAAAATCATTGATCTTCAAGATCGTCATGCGGTACTACTCTTTGACCAAAAGAGGTAAGTTTAATACTTACCTATCCACATCAACCAAGAAACTTCTGATATTTGGGGGAGTGTTTTATTTTAGGTTTGGGGGTCGATCTTAAACGCGCTAAAATTTTAGCGACCTTCAAGTGAAAGTATACGAGTGACCCACCCGTGGAACTCGTCTATACCTTTGCCTATAAGATTTCTGAGTTTTGACATGACATATATGAAAAAAAAGAGCTAAAAATTCCCCAACATGATACATCTTTAAACAGTGTACATTCAATACAAAACCAAATTAAAAGCACAGCTGAAAATTCATCACCTAAAATCTGGAATGTACACAAAGTTGAGGTGTCAATTTGGAACCTATGTTTATTGCATGCAAGGGAAGTTTGGGCCTCAAATCACCATTTTGATTCCAAAGGTAACAATCACCTACCATGAGATTACCCCAGGCTCTTAGGAAGAACCCCGTTTACAAAATCAGTAACAGTTGCTATATGGGATCAGGAAATGGATCGTTTCGAGTTAGAAGCAATGAACGGTGCCATGCAAGTAGTGGAGTGAGGACCAGTCACATGGTTGATGTTTGTCACCGAGGCAGTAGAAGCTTATCGTTGATGTAATGGTTTCAAATTCATGCGTGACATGAAACTGCTACTATTACTGTTTCAATGGCTATCATAAGGAGCATTATTGGCATGATTTGAAGATAGCTTAACCGATTGGTTTTGGGAAACTGGAGATGCCAAAGTACGTCATTGAAAAGACCACACTAGGACTGAACCTGCATTGAAAATAGTTCTTTAATACGCCTTCCAATGCATTGAAAAATCGTCTTTATACAGAACCACATGTATAGTTAATAATCTTGATCGATAAAGCCTTGTTGTGACAACGGAGAGAAGAAATGCTTGTGCTTTGCCGTATTTGTAGTTATAAACCCGTAACGAGATTGAATGTGGTATCAGGTGGTCAGGTCACGTGTTCAGGTATCAGGTCAACGTGCAGTATCAGGATTCAGTTTGCTCTTCGGGGCGACCGAGATATAATAAACGACTATGTTAATATCAATGGTCTGTCATGCCCCATGCCCAAAGTGCTATATTTTTTCCAAAAGACACCTGTTTAGTATGTCTAAACAGTACAAAGTTTACCCTTTCCCTACTGATTAAAAAACCGCCGTACGATGACGATAATCGTTTTTTTTTTCAAAGTAGGGATACGTACGTCAATTTTTACAGATGGGTTCCCACGAAGCAAAATAATAAAACCAATCAATGCGGCTGACGTCATCAATCTTTATTTTTCCAAAAAATTGGCTGTTATTCCCATAATAAAATTCCTTTTAAGTTAAAATCTGGATATTGTTCTTTAATAAGTAAATTCAATTTGTCCCAGCCAATGAAGGAAAAAGATGGGTCCATAAGTCTACAAACTGAAAACCTAGTCATCCGGCTAAATAACCTTACCGTGGACTGTATGAACAGACGGTCCCGTTTAGTTTTAGCAGGCTTACAGCCACTGCGCGCGCGTTTATTGCGGGGGTTATGAGTTCGAGTTCCGAGGCCGGGCCGTACACATCCGTCTAAACTAAAGTGACTCCTCCGGGCGACAACATAGTCTGGTCCAAGACGATTCGACTTGATTTTTTTGTCACCAGCGAACTGTTGAAATCTAAGCATAATTATAAACCATGACTACTATTATATCGTAATCCAAAACCGGGGACTGGAACATCCCAAACCAACGCACGGTGCCAATGCAGTGCTGCAACTGCTGCTGTTGTCTTCATATTGTTATCAGTAAACGCAAATGTTTTTTGAAAAAGACGAGTGACGCTGCACATGCAGTACGAATTGTGTTTAGCGGACGTCTTGGCTAGTTTGTATTTTTTTCCGTGATTGCGAACAAATCTTCGCGGGGGGGGGGGGGATGTTTTCCATATTACTGGAGATGAGAATCATTCAAAGCCGAAATGACATCAAAGACGCGATTTTGCAATGACGTAATATTAATGGATCAAGATATTCAATACAAAAAGAACAAGACGGCGAGGTCAGCCTCCGCCTCGCTTCGTGCGTGGATTTCATGAATTTAGCAATTTCTATTATTGGAGGAGATTCGCGTGTGGTGTTAACTTGTGAACGGTAGTAAAGCAATAATAGGTACATTTTTTTGAAGAGCGCCCCCAATTTTCCAAAAATTTTGAGATTTTTACACGGTGGCATTGGTAAATGGATAGTTTAAACTTGTCATACCACTAAGGAGAGATCAAAAGGATGGATACCGCCATATACCGGTATATTTTCGTATCAGGTCAGGGTGAGCGCGTATTCACCGCGTACTACGCATTTATTCGGTCAGTGTCCCGCGTACAAGCCTGATCCATTACAGAGCGGGTGTGATTCTTTCTTCTAAGCGTTGGGCATACAATTTTGGTTTATAATAATTTGATTTATGAAAAAAAATATTTGTTTTTAATGTAAGAGAACGGGCGCGTTTATTAATATATTTTGAATGACTTAGTGGTATGATAAATTCGTTATCGGGTTCAGCGTCGCTCTGATACGGGGACTTTTCATGCGCTTAGCCCAATACCGGGTCAGCCTTCGGCATTCACCCGGCATGGGGATTCGCGCATGGTAATTCCCAGTTATCTAGATCTGCTTCACCGATACTAATAATACCTGTGATGGTTAAGCTCGGAAGATATTCTATGTGTTGCAAACGAAGAAATTTGGAATTAAAATAATTAATATCGGAGATCAATGATAAATAAATCAACGGCTGTTGGAGGAAACGACCTTCCAATGTGAATAGCCGGAAAAGCGCCATGTACGTGTCTACGCCAATCCTAGTTGTTTATTGGTTCAGGCAAGTCAAGTTAGAGGTATTTTTCTTGAGGGGCAGTGCGTGGTAGTTTTTACTGGCTCATCATTATTTGTCCTACCACGCTGTTTCCCATTTAATATGATTTAGTGTTTATTGTGTTAAATGTTGGCATGGTGTATTAATGACATCGTACCTGTATATGTCAGCTACTGTATAAATCGCTGGTTTGGCTGTCCTGTACAGGTAACGCTGGAAGGGGCGGGATGCACTAAATTTAGGTGAGCATTGATGCGCAATGGTGTGCGAGGTCAATGGAGATAAATGAGTTTAAAAGCTTCAATTGAAGTAGCTGTCCTGATGAAGTCGGGGAGATAATTCCATTCGGGTATGTCCTTGGGTTTAGAGCGAGTGAAGTAGTTGTCTTGATTTGAGTCTATGCGGTGTTCGTAGATGAAGCTGCCCATGGTGTTGTCTGGTGTTTGGTCTGTTTGTAGTCTGTTCTTAGTTGGTTTGGTGCATGAGATGAGCAATATTATTTGGGATGAGGCATTGAGTTTCTTTGTAGATGTACAGGAGTCGGCTTTATGCGTTCTGATGTCCCAGTGGGGTCCAATCAAGCTGAGCTTGGTTAGCTTGTCGGTGACTCTTGATCTTGAGTAGTCGTGAAGATGAACGAGCAGCAGTCTTTGAACTTTTTTCCAATGTGGCGAGATGTTATTTTTCATGCAGTACAGTATTCTTAGGATTGGTCGAACTAAGACTGTAGGAAACTTCTTTAGGGGCTCTGTCACAAAAGGAAAGGTTTCGCTAAGTTAGACCCAGAGTCTATTAGCTGGGTGGCAGGTTGATTTTAAGTTTATTCCAAGAAGTTTTCAGATGACAAACTCCACTCCTAGGTAGGGGTAGGTCAGAGTGTCTTCCATATGATAACGATTAATGAGTGGATGTCTTTTGAGTTATCCTCATTGAGAAACATTGTTTGTGATTTTAAGGCCCATCTGTCCAGGTGTTTTCCCATTTGCAAGTTTATCGACATATCGGGAGGATCTTTGATCACTGGCGGCTTTTATTTATCGATAACTATGCAGCGATGGCAAAAAAAGGTAACACGGATGACGAGCTCATCTGGGCAAGTCATTGTGTAGATTAAAAACAGCTAAGGGCCCTAACACCGGTCCTCGAGGAACGCCGGACGGACTCTACTGGAGAATGAAGATGATTCTCCGTCAAACAAAACCTTTGATGGACGTTTGGTTGAGGAAGGAGTCGAATCTCCAGGGAGTAGAGGTTGTTGCGGGAATTCCAACTGAGTGTAGTTTGGTCAGAGTCTACGATGGGGACGGTTTTTGTCAAAAACGCTTGCTGAAATCCATTGATGATGAGATGCAACTTGGCTACGATTATCCAGCATAAATTGAGTCGTGGCAAATGTCAACGAAGCTGCAGCCAAGCGTTCCATGAAATGAAAAATGAATGTTTTTTTCAAAAAATGAATGTTTTTGTACCAAATTGTTACGGCAATTAACAGGCGTGTACTTCAGACGTTCTCGGCAAGAACTTTTGCTCTGGTCATAATTTATAATTAATTATACCGCTCAATTGCTTTTTGATTATTATATATATATATATATATATATATATATATGTATATTCATCATGATCTCAATTTTGCAATGATCCTTTGTTATTTACATCACTGTGATTGTACATTGAGAATATTACTGATAATCGCTGTCTTGATCCTGTGAGACTTTGACAAATGTGTCTTGTTTTAACTTTCTATGGGCAATCCGTTAAAAAATGGAAAGATGTAACTAAAGAGATACGTTCACCACAACAACATCTTTTTTGCAAATCAGTAAGTATATTATCATACGAGATGTGGTATACTGATATTGAGCAAGTTATAACTGGTTTGCTAACAGTGTAATGCAGATTTATTTCCTTTTAAACCACAGTCGGATGATAACGGAATTTAAATTGCATTACATTTTTTACCCACTCAAATTGATGTAATAAAATGTTTAAATCCTTAAACTTAATCCTTTTCTACGATGATGTTCTGCATTCAGCATTTAATGAGCAAAAACGTGGATTTTGATAATCATAGTAATAACTCATGTTCATATTTATTTGATCCAAACTGTGATATAAAGTATTCAGATAACGGGTTCTCTATTAGGGGCTATTCTCAAAAAGTGACTCCACTTCAATTTGAAAATTGGAAAAAACAAGTTGCACAAAAATATTTTTTTTTTTTTTTTTTTTTTTTTTTTTTTTTAATATTTTTAATTATTATCAATAAAGTTTATGAACACCACTATTCCTATATTTTTGCATTTGAACCTCCAAATTAAGTTGCGTTTCCCTGTTTGGAGCCTTTATATACGTTATCCAATGTGCATCTCGGATAAATTTGATTTTAAAAGAAGTTTAGACTTAAATTCGTGAATCTTATACTTAATTAACCCTTTGAATACTGGCGGCAGTATAATGTCCGCAAACAGCTGCCAATAACACTAGCGGCCAGTATTACTGTCTTTAAACATGTGCGGGTTGTTTACAACACACGGATGTTCCAATGACCTGTCAATCAGGCGAATTTTGACGCCAAGTGTTATAATAGCCTCCAGCAGATGTTGTAAGTGCTTTGGGCTGCATAGGCCTATACCATTGCGACCGTGTTGAATTAGGTGATTTTATCGGAATATGTATGGGTGTTTTGGTCGATTGTTCGCTGTCAATATGGCGCAGAAGAGGGAATGGAAAATGACGCCAGGCAGCAGCATTGGAGCTAATCCAATGGACTATGATTATCATAATAGTGATAATTTTGAGTCGCAGTGACTTAGGAGGATGACGAATATGGAGCTGAATCGGTAAGCTTATCCTGTTTACGTTACCTGTATGATGAAAGGTATAGATGGGACAAGGCTGGGGGTAGTGGTCAGTGGGGCTGTCATGACATGCTGGACCCTCTCCGGGGTTGGACTAGGAACACAGCAGGGTACGGAACGCCGTTTACTCCAATGAAAATCTCTGGACCTGTGAAAATCTGTATTTTGTAAACATTATTGGTTTACAATACATTTATAATTGCATTGTTATTACATAAGCTATGCAAAACCCGCAAAGCTGTGCATTAACACAGTAAGGCCAGGGCTTAGGGGGGTCAGTGTGAGAGTACCGGAACCCTACTAGGGGTAGGTCAGTGTTCACATGCTTGTGGCGAAGTTAATGTAAATGAGATGAGAAAATATTGTACTTTAACGGACAGTCTGTCTAAGTCTGTTTTTTTTTATCGATCTTGGAAAAATTCAAAACAAGACGGGTTTTTTTTCAATTCTGATAGTAACTTGGTTTCTGATGGATTAAATTTAGTGCCTTTGAAAGCATATTTTAAACCTCTTTTAAAAGTAAATTTCACTTGCATGGAATACAAGTTGTAAATTCCAATATTATTCGTTTTCAAGAGTGGGAGGATAAGTAAATACTTCCTAAATGCACGTAAATAAACACATTTAAATCCAACTTTCAACATGCCAAAATAAACGCCCGGGAATACTTGAAAGAGGTTGTGTTTTGCCAAAAGATGCAAGAAATATTCGTCCCCAAAATGTTCCAATTAGATCAATTTGTCCTTTTGAAAATTACATCTCTAAATAATACTTTTCCAAAGCTACTGACTTCACACTCCGCCAGGAAGTTCTGTATAGCATCTCGAACTGTGCCCTTATATACCGATCCGGGTCATATGTAATCATTTCATTTTTATTTGAAATCGCATTATTCCCACAGAGGCAGCGGCTGCGCCATTTCTCTTGCCTTTCTGGCTGGTGACTTCTTTATAGAATCACTGACATATTTCCTTCTTTTCTGGGCCCTCAGGTTTTGGTTAAATTTTAGCTGGTTTTATATAATTATTCTGGACGCGTTTAACTTTGGTGAAGTCTCCCATTTGAAGTTCTGTTCTTTTCTTACGATACGCGGAAAACTAAGAATTTAAATTATATTTGTTAATGATGCACAATTGGTCCGATTTATAACATATCATTTAATTTATTGCAACACTGGTATTTTAAATAGCCGACACTGAGTTCCATAGGCCTATTCTTTTCCGTTTAGCCTATCTATTACTCGCGGAAAGTAAATCAGATAGATTAAAAAAATGTTATATCATTCAGACAAAGTTTTATAATACTTAATATGACCTTGTGAACGACGATTGTATCAACAAAATGTTTTAAATCGGCTCTAAAACTTTACGGTATGCCATCATCTGTTTTGCGTATATTCGGTATCGCAATGCCACGAGGCACTAATGGTAACTAACACCCCCCATAAGTACACCTAGTGTGTGTAAATAGCCCGTGTGCACACGTAGGACCTACGGCTGTAGCGAGTTACTTACAAGACACAAAACTTCCTATTATATTATCACAAAGTGCTGAATGTGCACAAAAACAAAGCACAATGTGTTACCCTACCGTGTGTAATTTATTACACAAAAGTATTTGGTTAAAAGCGGGTAAAGATAAGTGACTATCGTACCTCATTGGTTTGAAACAAGTCTCAGCAAATACCTTCGAGGAGCAATGGCAGCAGCGTAAAAATGCCCTATTTTTTTTTTACGTCAATAAAAGACTCTGCATTTTTCGTCTTCGTTTGGATAACGTAATATACATAACGTAATATACATTTGATGTATTTCATTCTCTAATATTTAGACGACAGCGTGTGATCCCTGGTTATTCCGCATAATAAAGGTCAGGGTATGTGTGCCTAGAACCAAATATATCTTTTAGCAGTCTAGACTCTTGCTTAATTGAGATTTACTATAACGTAAATACATTGCTTACAACGGGACGCATTAAATTTGGAATATAAATTTTTCGAGGCCAAATTTGCAAACAAGCATTTTGATGTTATGGCTAAACAAGTATGCATATATTGGCTTTGTCTATACAAAAAGGGGACTGTATTGCAGTATTTATTAAAAAAATCGGGTTACTACATTGATACGTAATATACAATAAAACTTCGCGGAACCTGAGAGTCTTCTTGCAGCTACCAAGAAATGCTAGCAGGAAGAATGATAACTATCATAATCATTGATGGCTTTTAAGAAATTTCAAAACCACAGGTATGAATAAAAACATTGGACTATTGAGGTATATGTAGCATTGTTAAAATACGTTAAGAGCTTACGGAAAAACACCATTTTTGGCGGGTTTTTAGGTCTTCAAGGAGCAAATGAACGAGATCAGAAATTTAAAGTATAGGAAAACTAATATGTCCAGTAGAGCTGCAAAGTACTAACAGAACATTATCACTGCTACTTATTTTAAGCAAACACAAAGATTTTTGGATCAAAGAACGAATTAAAATTACTGGAGTCCCTTTTTTGAGAAGGCCCTTATACCACTTTAATTGTCCGGCAGTTTAATAAGAATCGTGAGACATTGAAACATATCTTTGCTAAAGTCTTGACCATGTTTTTTGTGTTGTTTTCGCTCTTTCGGAAACCTGGTTAACGAAGATGGTCGAATGTTATTTATATCAAGAATTATACTCCACAGAAGAGCACAGAAGGAAGTGGTGGCGTTGGTTTTATATATCCACAACTCCCTCTCTTTTAAGACAAGGACGACCATAACACTAGCGAATCAACCTTAATCTGAATATACCCTCTGAATCAGTCTTTGTTGAAATTTTACCCTAATGCAAAAAAAAATGTTAGTATTGGTAACATGTACCGTTGCAATAGAACTGACACAGACTTACTCATTCTAACCTCAGTCTAACTACACTTACTAATGAAAATAAGAATTCTTATATTCCTGGTGCCTTCAATTTTAATTTATTGGATGCTGGTATGATAATGATGTTGAGGAATTTATGAAGTTTTTATATGCATAATATGTTCCCACGTATCGATAGACATACTCGTATTACATCTCATTCTGCAACATTACTTGATAACATATTTTACTAATGTATTGACAAACAAAATTCAAACCGGTAGATTGTCACAGACATACTGATCAATACCCAATTTTTAAAGGACCAATGCTTACAAATCAAGCAAAACACACCATAACAGCGTTCTTTTCGTTCATTTAGGAAACATGCGTTTATTTAACATCGCATTAACTTAAAACATTAGGTTATTTAACAATCGCATTGAATTGTTGATTGGGAGAGATTGTTACCTCTGTAGATAGACTCCCTGATGAGCATAGACAATTTCAGAATATAAGTTTTACTAAATATGTAATCACTGTTTTCTATTTAAGTATCACCGTTTAATAAAATAACATTCTGGGCGACACCCTCGCAAACCATGGATCACTAATTCTAAATTCATTACATTAAGCGGAACATAAACTTTATTTAAAAAAAATCTCCTCCCCAAACCAATGCAATAAAAATAAATTGTCATCTACCGTATACCCCCTGACCACTCAAATTAGAAAACGCCCATCATCAAAATATTATACCGATATACTCGATGAACATAAACACAACCGTAAACAAAATGGTACATTCTAAATGGACACATCTTGGGCCGTTCACACAAAAACACACTCCCTAAGACATTCATCATAAACAACAGAGAAACTAAAAGGATCCGAGTGTAATTGCAAACAGTTTCAATAATCTTACTAATATCGGTCCCAATCTTGCCGACAAAAATTCCGCAGTAAATATGGTTTTATGAACTATATGAATAAAATAAAATCACTCAACTCCCATTTTCCACCCCCCCTACCCATTGATCATAATGAAATTTGGATACTTGTAAATTACTCACTCAAATTCAAGTCCTGGTTACAATGGTTTGAAACTTGGTATTATTAAAAGTGTTCTTAATTTATTTATAACACCATTTGTCATATTTTCATTTTCAATTAATTCTGGATATTTCCTTCACAACTTAAAATTGCTAAGGGGTTCCCATATTCAAATCAGGTGATCCTAATTTGCTCGGTAATTATCGGCCTATATCTGATACTCCAAGCATTTTATAAATATTCGAGCGGCTTATTCATAAACGCCTTTATGATTTTATTCCCATCAAAATGTACTCAATTTTAGGCAATATAGCTTTAGAAAGAATTATTCATCGTACATGGCTGTTTTAGAAGCTTATAGTAAAAATTGACACAAGACTTGACAACAAACATAATCGATGGGAATTTTCTTGGACCTCTCGAAGGCATTCGATACTATAAAAACCGCTCTATTACTCCTTGAAAATGTAATCAAATCTCTCTTAACATTAGTAAACCACCATTTCATGGTTGTTTCCAAACATATACAGGCAACACACCGTAGTATCATAATGGAATTCAACTTGATTATATTACCATCTACAATTGTTACTATACTAAATTCTTGTATTCTTACTACCAGTGCCTTTAATTGGTCTCTCATAATAAATATGTGAAAATATAATATCAAAGTTTTTTTGATTTGTTTAGATTAAAGCACTAAATACCTAATGATACACTATGTTCTTTGTATAGGAATGTAGTGCTTCCGTATCTTCAGTATAGTAACATGTATGGGCTTTGATACTAATAATTGTAACGGGCAAAGTATTCGTATCAAAACGAAGAAAATACTTACTGACACATGCTACAAAACGCTTCATGGCTTGTTCACTCCCCACCGTTATTCTCCAGGTTAAATACTCTCACTATTTATGATATCACAAATTGTTATAAAGCTATGTTGATGTACCAGGTTATTACAATAATAACGTCCCTTAAAATTGAATATTTGCTTTGTTTAAAAAGCAAGATGCCTTCCACAAGGACGGTCCTAGAAAGCTCACTTGTTACGCCCTAGCAACTTTAGCACTGACCTTGCAAGACAGGGACCGTACTTGTGGAACAATATTGCCGAAGACATCAGAAACTAAAAACGTATTTTGTACTTATTTAAAAAGAGATCACTCAAACAACTCTTGTCTCTATATCATTAAACTATTTATTTCTATTGTTTATTAGTTAGGCCACATAAAGAATATGAAAAATTATCAGTTTTTTTTTTTTTTTTTTTTGATTTCGTAGACCTCCCTCCATCTCTATTCGGATTAACGGTCGCGTCCTTTTGATTTGAGTATTTATTTTATTTTATTAATGATTAACCCTGATTTGATGATGGTGGGCCTAGAGTTATTAATGAACCACAATGTTATCTGTGATTTGTAAAATATCTTTTTTGTGATTTTGTTGTTACTCACTTGTGTAGGATTTTTGATCTTTGAGGGGGGTCTAATGCGGCTGTTAGTTGGTGGTTCTATATATGTTCGGTTTGATGTTGTGAAAACGGCTTATTTAGTGTCATTTATTTTAAAACCACTAATGGCAAATGGAAAATGTAATTTAAACCACAGTGCAGGAATGCTTTGATCTGTTAGTGAACTGGATATGTTTTAGGGTCGGGGGGTGATCTTTCCCACAATGAGTTATATGTTGCTGTGAATCGGATTTTGTTTGTCCTCCGGGTTATCCAACCATGAAGAGAATGTAACGCGAGCGCCGGTTAGCCAGGGATTTCAGATGTTGGCAAGTGATTCTGTATATATTCTCTGTGCGCTTTGGTTGTCCTGTGGGAAGGTCTGGCCATGTTACCAATGACCCGTCAAAGGGGCTCATACCTTGTATAATTACACTAGACATTGTGACCTGCCAACATGTCTGTCTGTCCTTATGGGTCTTTGTCCGTCCTGTCTGTATCTATTGTTGTAATCGTCTCCTTGCACATATTAGGGGTGACCACATTCTCGAGCTTGGCTCGTCGTAGTCATCCTACCATACCTTGTACATTGCTTTGTTATTAATTTGATGGTGAAAATAACTGAACGGAACTGAGATCATGTACCTCATTAGTCATTAGAGAATCCGATACAATAAGATGCCATCCAAGAGGGAGCATATATGTCGCGAAATGGCACCTTATAAGCGGCGACAAAAGTCGATCACTCAATAGTCTAGAGGTGTGTATTTGTTTTTGATAGGCGTCCATTGGTCAACAATTTTAACATAACGCTCAATGGACACTTCAGATAGCCTTTTGGATTACCCTCTGACAGAAAATGAAAAGACGGAACAAAAGGACAAATGCCGACGTTTGGCCACATGGAAGATGACAATTTTATTTTCACACCCACGATCCTAGAAGTTCCACCATATTATTAATACAAGTATATCAAAACACGCGAAAAACATGCATACTGGCCTATAGGCCCAAGCCGTTAAAAATACCGGGGAGAATGTGGATATATGCAATGGTAGTGACGATTCTCATAAAGCGGCCAAAAACCCAGCCAAAAACCCTAGCGTAAAAATCACTGGGAAGAGAATCGCTAGACAATGAGTACTGAATGGAGAAAACGAGCGGACCCTACTCGAAGCTCTTCCGATCTAGGAACAACACGGTATAGCAATTTCAAAGGTAGGAAACAAACATAAAATTCCCTAGGGTAGACCTACCCCCCTAGAGTAAATCTCCGGATGAAGACCTGAGGAAATTTACACACAGAAATCACAATATGAGCATAGCATTATTATGCAAACATGGCTGACACCCTAGAACTGTCTTAAACATTGTAATCATTGTAGTGCATACAACTTGCTCCGAGGCGCGAAACTCCATGTAACCTGGAGATCTTAAGCAGGCGGATGATACCTGGAAGTTACACTGAAGGAGTAAAAAATTGTTAATGTGAATGTTTAAATTTATTAAATACATGTGCAAAAATATTGAAGGAATACAAGAAAATAAAGCAAAACCGCCTAAGACTGCCTGGCTTAGAAATGAAAGAAAAGATGGTAATATTAAGGATTTTCCAAAAAAAACAAAAAAAGGCGGAAGAAGAAATTCATGAAAGAGGAATTTACCAACACGCCGATATCCATCAAATTGGACTGATAGGGAAAAAACTCCTACAAAAGAAAAATTTGAAAATTGAATTTTTTACTTTTTTCCTCTTTTATAATTAATGCTGTTAATATAAAACACACTCTAAAACACACAAAAATAATTGAAAACCCAAATTATTACGAAAAAATTTCAAAACCATGTCCAACCTTCAGCATGCTCCTCCTGAAATTCAAGCTGCTTAAATGTTTTTTAACCTGCATGGACAATGGAAACAAAAAAGAGTTTTCAATGAAGCCAGCTAGACAAAAAATAAGTACCCAAATGGGGAGAGCGGGGTGGAGAGAAAAAAAATTGATGCAGGTCATTATTGTTCCGTGACCAACAGTTGTAATGACGAAAACGGGAAAACCCGATGTTGAGATGAAACAAACTAACAGGCAACGGCAATATGATCCTATTGGATACGAGCAAACCGGAAAAAAAAAACAAGGCACATCGAAAACGCCCGACCTGACCCAATGACCAAGCAAGGACAGATCATTTCTTCCTCCGGTGTAAGAGAGTGTCTTTCCGATGCCGTCGAAAACTCAATTTACCTCTGACAGAGAAAATGAAAAGACGGAAACAAAGGAAATGCCGTAGCTGTGGGCCATCAGTAGATGACAATTTATTTCACACCACGAATCCTAGAAGTTCCAGCCATATATTTAATACAAGGTATACTCAAAACAAGGCGAAACATGCATACCTGGCGTAAGTCCCAAGCGTAAAAATTGCCTGGGAGACTTTGGAAATATGCATTGGTAGTTTACGATTCTCATTAAAGGGCAAAAATACCCAGCCAAAACCCTAGGCGTAACAAAATCACTGGGAAGAGAATCGCTAGACAATGTGAACTGAATGGAGAAGAAACGAGCAGACACCGATATCATTTCCGACAGGCGAATTAAACGGTAGCAAATTTCAAGGTAGGAAAACAAAACATAAAATTCCCTAGGGAGACCTACCCCCCCGCCCCTGAGTAAAATCTCCGGACTTTGAAAGGACCCTGAGGACATTTAACCACAGAACTCACAAATGAACATAGAATTTTATGCACAAATCTGGCTGATTGTTTTGATTGAACCCTCAGAAATGTCAACATTGTAATATAGTAGTGCATACAAACTTGCTACGAGGGCGAACTACATGTACCAGGGGGAATCTCAGCGGCGGAGGAGACCGGGAAGTACACTATGAAGAGTAAAATTGTATGTGACATTGTTTAAATTTATTTAATACATTGCAAATATTAAAAGGCATACAAGAAAAAAAGCAAAACCGCCACAGAAGTCGGTTGCGCATTGTGAATGCACAACGACTACCTAACACCCCCCCCGCCACACCCCACCCACTTAAATGGAACCAAAATAAAGACTGACTGGAGGTGATAAACCATCTAATTGCCAAATCTTAATGATACTTGTGGATATTCAACAGCAACCTGTGGGCTGCTGTTGAAATGAAGCAAGGCATTTGCACAAATTTCTGAAGAGATCTAGACCCCAATCTGAGGGATGAGTGCATCACTTGCTCAAAAATGGCCTTGCCCTCAATTACACGCTTGACCAGAGTGAACTGCTAGGAGGAAAACAATTACATTGGGTATCACATCAATCATGTCCTACAGGACCTATGGGCAAAAAAACTTATTCAAGTTACGCAGCAGGGTCTACCCGCCCCATTGTGAAGTTCTTTAGCATAACCCTAACCGCTCATAATATCGGACCAAATAGACGAGTATTTGGTAAGAGGAACGCAATCCCAAAAACGTGCAAAATTAATGTGTTGGACAAGGGTTGCCTAGCTAACAATCTGGAAAGTCTATTGACCAGACCAGCACACTTGGCACCACCAACTCCACTCCAAACCACAGTGCCACACCGTTAACTAGAATATTTATTCTACCAGCTCTGGCCACGATGATATCGCAGATAACCCAAGTTTCGCATAGAGTCTGTAAGAAAATGTATGAAAAAAGTTAAAAAGGAAAAGCCCAATAAAAATGACAATTGCATGCAAAAAATTAATGCAACCAACAAGAACTGAAAGAGGGATTGGAAGAAAACAGGCGACTAAATACTGACAAGTAGGTTGACTCCTTAAATTTTAAAAGCACAATTCTCATCAGGCTTTTATTTCTTTTAAATTTGGATGGAAAATATTTGAAAAATGACCTGTGTACACATCACTGCTGGAGCGAATAACCTAGATGCAACGAGGCGAAATACCTGCGAAGTAAAATACATGATTGTTAAATACACAAATTAAGGACTGTCAATCATAGAGTGAGGTCTAATTAACCTTAAAACAAGATGGACTTCCACCTACCACTATTCGTGACTATTAGCATCAGAGAATCCCCTTTATAGCTGCCAAGGTAGCGGCCCTATTCTGAAACTGTGAGAGGAAAAAAAAGAGGATGGATTTAAGGCTTAAAAGCCTACGCCACTTTCAAAATGCAATGTTGAACTGAAGATGTAGTCAAAGGGATTCAGCCAAAAATGATGAACAGGGGCCGGGACATGAAGGCCTAGCTTTTAAATAGGCAGCCATGCACGCAAGGACACAAAGAGACATCGTAGACATTCCCAGTGGATTTCATTAGAAACCCCCTCTCTGATCTGGTTGGAAAAGCGCACCCTTACTGACAAAGATGACTCTGATAAAATACATCAAAGAATAACCGAGAACGATCCGCGATTTAAATTTTGGCAAAGTGCATTCCCCTACCCTCAAAAAACCAAAAAAATGCAAGGAAGAAATGCGGCTTTAAATAAACATGGCTCATACGATGAATTACATAACAAGGCAAGAGAACTACCAATTTTTCCAAATGTAGAGACTTAATGGGTAAACCGGCCGTTCTTTTTTTCTGATTAGAACGCTCAAACCCTCTCTCAGTTTCTGAATAAGGAAGCAGTAGTGGGGGTCATCCCAGCCATTTAGATTTGTGCACAAGCCAAGGAGAGATATGGAGATATAGAGCTGTGCACAATTATTTGCAAGGATTTTGAAAAATGAATGGAAATAAAAAGAATGGGGGGTAAGACAAGGGAACGTAAGTGCCCATTAGGGATTGGCCACGAGGGGAATTAATGTTGCACGAAACCTAAAGTCAATGAATTTCACCACACACAGCGGCATTAGCTGTCCAAGTTACCAGGAAGCCTAAGATGCAGTTAAAAGGCGTTGAAGTTCACCACTTAAAAGTGTCCAACAAAGTCGGTACTGGGAGTGACACCGCATTGCTTCTGGAGCTAATGCCTTGAAACGGTGTATCTGGAAACGGGATAAAGCATCGCAATGATTAGTTACATTTACCCGCTATGTGTTTTGCACAAAAGGAAATATTATCTTCAAACACTGCAAAACCAAAGAATCTCACCAATTTCATAATTTGTGGGCATCTTGAAGACTGCTTATTGATGATGTTAACCACAGGAACATTATCAGACCTAAGTATAATTCTTTTCCAGTCAACAGTTCCCCCCATTAAAACAACCGCAACTAAAATTGGAAAAAATTCCATCTAGGCACATTGAATTTCCTGAAATTCATGACTAGGCCATTTACCCTAGAAATCCATTTTCCCCTGAAGTATCCCCCAAAGCCCAACCCCCTTACTTGCATCTGTAAACAACTGAAGATCGTTCTCATCATGCCATGCTGCTCAGGAATTAATGAACCCTCATGACATGTTCTAAGAATAAAAATAAAACCCACCATCTCCAAAGTCCTGCTTTGCGCCAGAAGATAAATTTAATTTGCACCAAGGTTTCTTCACCCCACAGTGACATCGATCAACCCTTAGAAGGAAGGAGCGCCCAGGTGGGTGACACGGCCCTTACAAACCAAAGGATATAAAGACCCCAAAAATTAAGGATTGAAGATTCACGCAACGAAAATTTGAGGAAAGCCTTCAGGAATTCATAGCATTGTTAGTTTTGATTTCAAACATATTTTATAAAGTATTTAATATAAAAAAAGAAAAATTAAAAAAAAAAAATAGTAAGTTTATTGTAAGTTTAGTAGTAGGCCCAGACTTTCTGAAGCCCAGAGGAACCCCTAAAGTTTTGCACAATGTCTTCAAAACTCCCTAACGAGGCGGGGGCGCATGACTGGCTGCTTGACTCGTCACCCAACCCAATGAGCCATGAAGTCATCTGCGTTATAGGTGAGTGACGTATCAGAAGCTGAAGCTCTTTTTACAGGCCATCAAGGAAAAGTCGATGAAGAAATGTAAGAGAAAAAATTGATGCGTTATATCTGTTCCGGGCCAACAGTGTAGACGAAACGGAAAACCGATGAAACAAAACTGACCAGGGCAACGGCCAATTCCTAATTGAGATACGAGCAAAACCGGCAAAAAACAAGGCCATCGAAACGGCACCGACCGGACCCAATGACCCAAGCAAGGGACAGACATTCTCCTCAGGGGTAAGAGCGTTGTCTTCCGATGCCGTCCGAAAACTTCAATTTTTAAGGCGATAATCCAACTAAAAACCTCAAAAATATATCTCTTTAGTTCCAACGTGACATGAATTACTTGACCTTACTGATTTGAAATTTGATCCATATTGGACGCCTATCTTGGATGGCATCTTGCAGATATCAATCAATTATGATTATGTTATGATAATTTAAATTGCTAAAAATCACTGGAATAGTGATTACACAAACATGGCAGGTCTTGCCTTTAAGTATAATGTAGAATGACTTTATCATTTTGGAGCCATCTTGAATAGGTTTATGATTTGATATAAAAATTGTTTGAAAGTATTCCTAATGGTTTCAAATTATTAATATATTGATTTGCTACGCATTGTCATCATCAAACCAAGTTTACCATTCTGCGGGGAACAGTAGAGAAATACGATGATTTCGTGTATCTGCGCCATATTGAATCTCTTAATTAGGGGTAATGAAATCATATTTATTGGTAAAAATGGGGTATGTTTTGACTAGACAGGCCAAAAAAATTACAACTTTTGAGTAATTAACATATATAATATAAATAGCAGAGATTTATATAGCGCCTTATGCTATTCACAAAGGGCCGCTGATCACTGTGGACCAACCATACCATAAACCCTTTAGCATCATTTCAAGGGATGCAGGCAGATCGGTTGTCAGCGCTTTACCTTATCACCAAACATACATCGAGATAACCATCGCAGCCGGACCAGCTTCCCAAATATCGAATGGGTAAATCGGAACAACCAAGCGGATAATTTCTTGTCCAGGGAAAATTACAAGATAGCTGAATCTCACAGGCCTCGAACGCACGCCTATACGCATGGATGAGCATACACTGGAGTCGAGCGCTTACCTGATTGAGCTATCTTGTCCGCTTAAACATATGAGTGTTTAGTGTTTTTGGTGACCATTCTGAATTTTTGACTTAAGGTTTTTTGTCTGGCATCCATCGGATTCAGATTCAGCAGGAAAACTGGTCTAGAAACCGTTGAAAAACATATATATGGTATAACAAGGTCACATGGTCTGTAGCCTGGACTATTCTACCTTAAAGCCACTATCAGTCATTTTTTTACAATCTCAAAATGCCCATTTTGTGTCTAAATTGCTAGTGTGAGGTTATATCAACACCTAATATTACTCTTCTTTGTGAAAAACAGACACAAAAGCATTTACGACTGTTTTGTTTACTAATAAAAGTCGGATCCCGACTTTTATTAGTAAACAAATGCATAAAAATCGTCATTTCTTGACAAATACGGCGTGTTAAGCTTAGCCACTTACATGCTTACGGAGGTCTTTACTGCAACCATTTCCAATACAACAGTTCAAAAAATGGACTTTGATGAAAAATAGGGGCGCGATTTGTCTACATTTTCACAGAAATCTTATAGCGCTTATAATATCTATGTACATTTTGAAGAAATCGCTGATAGTGGCTTTAATTATACTCCATAAGTCAAACAAAATACATGTATTTGACATTACTTTCCAACAGCATGAAGAATTTGAGCCCATTTAAAAGAATCTGTGCGTTCAACAAATTTTACCACGATAACCTTGAACCATTTTAAGCCTTCTGTGTTAAAAGTAATTGTCCTAGATCAAGGGTGTCCAACCTGCGGCCCGCGGGCCATTTGCGGCCTACTAAGAGCTCTCATGTGGCCCGCGAGGTACTTCCGAGAAAAATTAAAATGCATAGAGTTAGAAAAAAGATGTCATTTGAATTAGTTAATTTCCTCAATCTGAAACCGAACTTTTTAAACATTGTTGGAAAATTGGTTCAATTTCATCAATTTGAAACCAAAATTTTCTAAAAATTGTGGGAAATTAATCCAATTTCCTCAAAATGAACCCAAAATTTTTCAAAATTTGCTAAAAAGATCAACAAAAATGTAGAATTTGTGTTGAATTTAACCCAAAATCTGCCTCTCTGGTATTGCTATGGGTCCCCTTTTCAGCAAATATTGGTATAGATATGGGGCCTACTTCCAGACTTTTGTAGGCACATCATAAAACAAAATTGAGAGCCCCTATTACTTGTTTGCGGCCCGCAGTAGTTGCAGATTCAACCAATGCGGCCCCTGCATCAAAAAGGTTGGCCACCCCTGTCCTAGATGTAGCAAAGTATACACTTTTAATCCATAGGACCAGAGTACACCTTTTAACCCCGTATGAAAAATTTACAAATGTTACCCCTCTGAAATACCCCTTCCCTATCTAATACTGCTCAAGGATGTCAAAGTTGCATCATCAAGATTTGGAATCAGCAGCTCAATATTGCCCAGAAATAATCAAAACATTTTGTGCATTCTCTAGCGCAAGGTCAGCTGAGCTGCAGGCCTGGTCAGCTGCAGCTTCCTATGGGGCTATCGCTAGACTGTTTTCGTGGCATGTTTGATTCTACATACTCTGGACACATAGTCTCAGTTCTGTGATCGATGGACCCTCACTCACCTCATCATAATCCTTGCATGGTCATTGTAAAATTCTCTCAGTTGTTCTGGCGTGCCTTCCTTACCTAGGCGGGCCAAACCATGACGAATATTCTTGTCCAATTCTATGCGCCGTTCGTTGACTGTCTGTGATGTAGTCATTGTCATGCTCATTGCGTATAGATTTTCCTACTCCTACTGCTTGTACAAATCTATTAGAAAGAGTAAGGTTTATTGCTAAAACTAGTGTGCGTTATAAAATTACTAAAAACAACAATACAAATATTCATCTCAAAGATCATACGATTAATATCTGGTATGGATATACATACTTGTTTGCGCTTGTTTTTTTCTCTTGTTTGTTTAGGCGGAGTAAAAAAAGAAAGATGGTTCTCGTTCTCTCCCATTTTTTGTTTGTCTGTCTGTCTGTCTGTGCACGCGTTTGTTTGCAAAAACACATTGCGACATAAGGATAAAACTTGTTTTGCTTAGGCAGACCACCGTTAACCAGTTTATCAATAAAAATTTTATCATTCATTCATAATATTGTAAACATGCAACTTTCAAACTGAAAGTAGACATTGCAAAATAGGCCACGTTACCTACAAATAACTGGGGTTTCTTTGCCTATGTTATGAATAAGTTTTAGGTATATATTAAGTTTCATGAAACCTGACGTCCTCTTTTTAAAATAATATAAGGTATTTTTTTTACAAACTTGACGAATATTGTAAATGACACAAATATAATCTTCTAGCATATATTTACAGAAATTGGGGAAATCGTATTGATCAAGTTATAGAAATGTATATATTTATTAATCTTTCCCTGGAGATTGCCAGCGCACGATAGTGTTGAAAAAAACACACAAAAAACCCATGTGCGCTTGGCCGGACCCGAACCGGCGACCTTCGCACTACATGCACGACGCTCCAACCCCCGAGCTATCAAGTCAGGGTTGGCAAAGAGCGACAGGTATCATCTATAGGTGTAGGTTCGAAAGGTGTCCTTCTCTTTCCTAGCGGATAGCATCAGAACTGTTATTTTACATCATACGATATATTTTGTTTTGAAATTTAAACTAACTTAGTTCTCCAGGTAGACAAGGATATATAGTATTAATCTTTCCCTGGAGATTGCCGCGAGCGCACGATAGTGTTGCAAAAAAACCCATGTGCGCTTGGCCGGACCCTAACCGGCGTACCTTCGCACTACATGCACGACGCTCCAAACCAACCGAGCTATCAAGCAGGGTTGGCAGAAGAGCGACGGATATCATCTATAGGTGTTAGAGGTGTTACATCCTTGTCTACCTGGAGAACTAAGTAGTTTAAATTTCAAAACAAATATAATCGTATATGTAAAACATACAGTTTTGATGCTATCCGCTAGGAAAGCGAAGGACACCTTTCGAACCTAACACCTATAGATGATATCTGTCGCTCTTCTGCCAACCCTGCTTGATAGCTCGGTTGGTTGGAGGGTCGTGCATGTAGTGCGAAGGTCGCCGGTTCGGGTCCGGCCAAGCGCACATGTTTTTTTTTTTTTTCAACACTATCGTGCGCTGGCAATCTCCAGGGAAAGATTAATAAATATATACATCCTTGTCTACCTGGAGAACTAAGTAGTTTAAATTTAAAGTTATAGAAATGTTTTAGAGATGATCGTACCTTTTTCCTACACTGGGTGGTCTACAGTGTACGTAGAAAAGAAAAAAAGTTGGAATGTACTATGAGTTTTAATTTTAGCAATACTCCAATCTGGAAAGCGTCATAGTGGTATTCGTAAGTAACACAGGATTTTGCCTACACATTTACTAATACCCGTCCTGAATTTATTCTTGAAGATTATTGATGGCACTTTTTATTCTGTTATGCGAATCGGTATAAGCACGTTTATTTTTTACCTAAACAATCATCGTTTTTCGTTGGAATTGACCAAATTTTACACAATTCCATTTATACAGGCCATTCAAAGTGACTCCAGTAGCGTTATTTCGTTATTTGATCAAAAAACTTTGTGTCGCTTAAAATAAGTAACCTGTTAATGTTCTTTTAGTTCTTTGCTAGCTCAACACGGACATATACACATTTCTATACTTTAAATGTCATGATCTCGGTCATTTTGCTCAATGAACACCTAAAAACATGCCAAAACGGTGTTTCCAAATTAAAATTGTCCACTCTGTCTCTAAATTGCTAGTGATTGGTCATATCAACCCCTTATATTACTGTTCTTTGTAAAAAAAAAAACATACACTAAAGCATTTTAAAGCGGTCTTGAAGATGTCATTCACGACTGTTTTGTTTACTAATAAAAGTCGGATTCCCACTTTTACTAATAAAATTCGGATTCCGACTTTTATTAGTAAGCATTGCATAAAAATCGTCATTTCTTGAAAAATACGAGTTATAGCTCACGTCGGTCTTTACTACAACCATTTCTAATACAACAGTGCAAAAAATGGACTTTGATGAAAAAAATTGGGGGCGATTTGTCTGAAGAAGGGGGGGGGGGGGGGGGGGGGGGGTTAGGGGAGGGGTGGATACCACCCTCTCGAGAATTCGTTATAAAAGCACCCGATGCTTAATATGATTTTGATACCAGTGGATAGCTATTGTCCTCCTCTTTCCATTGATACGAAAATAAGTACCAACAAGTCCGCGAGTCGGCAAAATTGACATTTTCCACAGAAAATAAGCGAAGATCCAATTTTGCGCTAAAAGGTAGGAATGTCGGATTTTCATGCGGTTTTCATCTCTAAATGCACCCCCACCCACCCTTCGACTTTGAAGGCATACCCTAACCCCGGTGAAGGCATATTTCGCTAAAATGACCACAAAGGATGAGAAAATGATTACCTAAGAGCTTTTTACGCAAGCTTTTGGCATTTTAGCGCACCTGAGCAAAGTTCACTAGGGGGTGGTAACCCTACCCCCACCCACCCTGGGTAAGGCGAGGTAAGACAAATACAAAAGATATGAGTCGGAAAGTATATCGTTAGTCGTAAAACTGGCAAAATGTAGTTTGTGGGCCCCAAGGAACACCCTTGCCCACTGAAAGGGATAACAGCGATAATGCAAGAGAATAAAAAAAATGTGGAAACGCATTTTTAGCTCATAAATCAGGGATAAAAGTATTTGAGGAAATTTGTAGACATACAGCGATGGCGTCTCAAATCTAGCTTAAACCGGCCTCCATTTTGTGATTAAAAATATTTATTTCTCAATTTTATTGAGAAAAGATTTCTCACGGAAAAGTACTTTATGTTGAAAAAAGAGAAAGGGAATTCCCTAGTGCTATATTAGATCACCCCTGTTTTGTTTACACTAGACATATTGCACAAGAGGAGAAATGGGAATTCCCCAAGATGTAAATTTGAAACTGAGTCACTTGTTTATGCTTGCGATCAAACACTATTGCAAAATTAGGTAATCCCCTGAGTTCTAAATGTGGAGGTGATGCAATGCAGATGTGTCATTATGTAAAATCCTGTTGACATGTGCAAGGGTATGTTTACGCATGAGATGCTTTAATGAGTATTATTAGGAAGGGGAATCTAGCTGTGAGTAGTTAAGTACTTCTCACTGGAAAGACCCAGGGCCAGCAGCCAGCAGTATGTAACCAGGAGCTATACAGTATAGTTATAGCTAATTTTAATCTACAATAATGGTCGATTTGTGCTTTACATAGTGCCAGGATTTATAATATATTTGTCACTGGCAGAGTCACCGGAGCTTGATAGCTGAAACTTTTGCTGTCGTCTTTTAAGCCAGAAGAGCTTCAGTTTTTGGAATCAAAAAGGGATTTCCAGTTTGTGGTCCTAAATGAGGACATTACGGCAGACTGATGGGGTAGAATACTTGGATTGTATTTATAGAATATTATTGTCGTCGATTGAAAACCCTGTCGTCTTGAACTGCTGGACAAAATTTATGTTCAAGACAGAGAAGATACCCATGAATCTTGTTACCCGTGGATTTTTAAGCGTGACTTTGCATGCTGTCATTTTGGAGTCTTCGCTGTGAGGGCATATCATCGTGAACTGCACGCTTCTTGTAACTCTGGACCTAGAGGACTTGAAATATTAAGTATCTTAGTTTATAAATTTCATGTTAAAGTTGTTATGTAATGTTCTTTTGGACATACCAATTCTTGAACCAACTGATTAAAATCATTAAATCTGTGTTATATTATAAAATTCAGATCACTTGTGCACAAGGCTCATTTGTTTGTGTTTAAAGGGTATTTCTGACCTTTGACGTCCACGAGACATCATAACATTATGAATTACAAATCAGATAAAAAGTACCGCTTTGTCTTTAATGCATTGATTTCAAGCAAACCGCTAGCAGATTATGTTAGCCCATGTTTCGGATAAGCAAATCGCCGCCTTACCCCTTTAAGTGTTAAGGGTCGCACATACCCGTACGTCTTGACTATGTTAGTGCCCCCTCCCCTGGAGCTATGTAGCCTAATACACATTTTACTTATTTTATTGTTCTTCACTAGAAGAGATGCACGCCTAATAGTTAAGGTCTGAAATGATGTATTGCTATACTGTCATATGATTTGACTTCACACTTTGTGGGCAACTACATGCACAGGTGCACATTTAAGTGCAGCTATATCTGATCGCATTATGTCCCTGTTGCACACACTTGTGTTGCATCCCAAACTACATCCAGGTCAAGCTACTATCAGCTCTTGTTTCCAACGGAAAAACTGCCAAATATTAAAAATAGTACAATGTAATCAGAATTTGTCAACCACACATACATACACCTCA
Source organism: Ophioderma brevispina (assembly GCA_023653785.1). Classification (NCBI taxonomy): domain Eukaryota; kingdom Metazoa; phylum Echinodermata; class Ophiuroidea; order Amphilepidida; family Ophiodermatidae; genus Ophioderma; species Ophioderma brevispina. The sequence goes on along the minus strand of JAMKCH010036538.1, from coordinate 28,512 downwards.
ATTTAATTATATATGGTAAAAATGAAAATTTAAAAAGGAAATTTGATTGGCCGTTGGTATAGATGTTGAACAGAAAAGGTGCGAGCACGCCTCCATTAAGCCTACGCCATCGGCTCTTCTTCCCTCCAAGCTGAACAAAGAACATCATGCTTGAAAGCAATCCTTTAATGAGTTCAGTCAAGCGGATGTCCTTGGGAGTTCCAAAATCTTAATAGTGCTGCAGCATCAGGTGAAAAAGGGCCTTAGATTTCTACCAACCAGGGCCGGAATAATAACATTTGCAATCATAGCTAAAATTGATCATTGGGTTTGTAGTTCACGAAAACACGTGATGACAAAAATAAAAGTGATGGCAATTTGCATAAACCAGCATTTTGCAAATGGCCGCCATTTTAAAGGTAATAGCACTACTAAGGTGACTTAGTGTCGGAATGTATATTGTCTGGGTCAAGAGGTTCATTATACAATTGCCAGAATTGTCTGAGTCATGGAAATTTATATACACGGCTACTTTTTCAAGATGGCCGACATCTCGTTAAAATGCGTATATTTCTTATTATATAACCTAGGAAGATGATTTTGGTGTCAAAATGAGTGTTTTCTGGGTCAAGGAGTTCAATAAGACTATTCTAAAAACTGTAGGATGAATATAAAGGTGATTTTTTTGCATTTGTCACTTTTTTCCCAAGATAGCCCAATATTTTAAATACAAGTACCCAAGAGTGTTAACTTACTGCAATGTCAGGCTTAATGCGGCAAAGTGGTGAAATATATTAACCCAGATGCTTGATAATTAATACCAACACAGAATCCTCGGTAACTCCTCCTTAGAACTTCCTAACTGCACTTTATGCCCTTTATGAACGAAAACGCCAAAACATTGACTACCAATAGGTGTGCACGTGACCATGTCCATTTAATTGTTCGAAATTCGGGGCCATTTTACTCTTGACTCTCTGAAACAAACAAATATGGTTTCTATTAAAATAATACAGGCCTAAATATCAAAATTCCCATGCAATTCCAGATATATGTTTGGTGAATACAAATAGAGTAGTCAAGGTGTCCACATTCCGGTGTACATTGGTATCCATGAATACATGACGCCGACTCATCTGCAGTTTTGAGAGAATTAGTGGCTGGTGAAAGCCACACCGCACCCTCTCCATACTGACTATAAAAACATGCCACTTTGTCACCAAAATCGTCATCCTAGGTGCTGTATAGCATGAGGTATAAAGGATTTTGCCTTTTTCAATGTTGAACCTTTTTGGGAAAATAGTTACGTATGAAAACGTCATTACTTTTATATTTACCTGACAGTTTTTTAAATAGTCCTTTATTGAATCATGACCCTAGAAAATCTTTAATTTGCACCGGGGGCAACCACGATCATCTTCATAGGCTATATAGTAAGAATGTAGGTTTGGTTCCAATAAAATGGCAGCATTGGAAAATATCAGCACATTCAACATTTTATAGTTTTGGGAATAGTTTTATTGAACTCCTTGACCCAAAAAAATAGTTTTACAGCAAAATTTGTCTTCTTAGGTGTTTTTGGCTTTAAGAATGGCTTACACTTTGGAAAATGGCAATCGTATCAAATGCCACGGCGGATTTTAATTTTGTCATCACCTGTTTTCCATGAACTCCACATCCCTACGTCAATTTTAGGTATGATGACAAATGTTATTATTCCGACCCCGGTAGCACTCTCCTAAAATGGTTGGTGCTGCAGCACTATATGGATAAAACATCTTTGATTAACAGTATCATATGCTACCGGCGATCGACGGAACACGACTACGGTTACTTAGCCCTTTCTCTAAACCATCCTCGATGTGCTGTGTTAGTTTGAGTACTTGGCTTGTTGTTGACTTGCCTGGTCGGAAAAACGGTTTGGCTGGTTATTGAGGTGTCGTCTATTACAGCCCCCAAGGATACGTTCAAGAAGCTTGTAGGTATAGCTGAGGAGTGCGGGTCTCTAGACTCTTGAGATTGAATGGATCATTCCCATGGCTTAGGTCCCCTCCTCCCTCAGTGCATAAACTATGTGCATCTCGGTATTCAAATGTATAGTGGCACTGTATAAGAAGCTTATAAAGTAGTAATCCGATAGTAGTAATCCGATACTGTATTTCAAACAAGGTCATAGCAAAAGCAGATGCTTCTATGCAGGACTTTAATTCAGCTGTTAATTTAATTCTTCAGTTATAGATCTAAGTAAAAAAGTTAGATTATACTCAGACTCAGCATTCAAAATGGCCGGTGTGGCAGGAGATGTAATCCTTGTAGTTATAGTCCGGAGACTCTAAGTCCTAGGATTAATAGTCCAGAGATGTGCACAACTCGGAGCTACTATGCGGATGATCTAGCTCTTACAGCCGATGTGATATGTGGTGCACAAGATCTACAAACATCACTTGAGAATGCTGCATCCTGCAGACAAAGTCGGCCTACATCTAAATGCCACGAAGACGGAATATATGACCGTCAATGAGGAAGATAATCATCAACCTATCTGCACTACAGACGGTACCCAACTCAAAGAGGTCGGGGACTTCAAGTACCTAGGGTCCTATGTTGCCGACAGCGAGAAAGACTTCCTGTCACGCAAAGGACAAGCTTGAAATGCCTGAAATAAACTACACCACCTATGGCAATCTTGTATCTCCAATTCAACCAAGCTCAAGTTCTTAAAAGCCTGTGTAGAGAGTATCATGTTATATGGATCTGAGACCTGGACCATGAAGAAAGAGCTACAGGATAGACTGGATGGTACTCTACACAGACTTCTAATGCGAGTACAAAACATATAGTGGCGTGAGCACATGGCCAAAGCACAGATTTATGCAGATATCCCTCCAATCTCATCTGTTTCCCAACGCCGAGCTCGATTTGCGGGTCCCATCACTGTCATCGTGTGATTTTTCAATTAGTCTCAAACCTAAAACATGTTGGATGTTACCAGCCAAAACAGGGGTCGTCCCCCTTTAACTACATTGACTCGATTGCTCGAGACCTCCAGCAGGATCCATCCGACAGTCCCACTTAATGATGGACAGGGACATTTGGCGCTACATGGTGAACAACATCTTGCTGTGGAGCTAGATAGAGAGATAGTCCACCGGTGTATGATTTATAGGAATATTAGTCCGAGTTGTAATAACGTCCCCGATGTGGACTATCAGACCTAGGAATTAATGTTCAAATCCGACGTGGACTCGGACGTGGACTATCAATCCTTAGGTAGTAGGTAGTAGGGTTGATGATAATATCATAGTCATCATGATGTTGAAGTTTTTTAGTGTAAGGACACGATGTCATCACATTGCACACTTTGCTTATGTCCCCAAAGAGATTTTCGGGAGTTTGATTCTGCAACTTTATCAGTTTCTAAGTCATCCGAAAATTGTCAACATTCCTGTTTCTACCGAGGATGTGAATGTGTTGGTAACTACTATATAGTGCATGTATGGCGTTCTTGATCATTTAGCTCCTTTTGTCTCTCACATTGTAAATCTGTTCGCTACCGACTATCTTGGTCCCTAAGGGAAATTACTGCCGTGTACGCTCTGTTCATGTTTAAGCAACAGTTTTGCAATTTTCTTTTAAGGTAAATTGACAACATCCATATATAGTTCGTCTATCTTCAAAGATAATGACCATGACAACACTAAGCTGCGACTGAAGTTTGATTAGTCGCATGTAACTCAAAGACCAATTTGGCACGGAAGATCGATGACATACTGAACAGATAACACGGGATGAGGAGTTAGCAGTTATTGTTGTGCTACTAGCAGTTCTAGGTCTAGACTCTTTGGCTGTCTGGTTTCGACCTGCTGTTTGCTGCGTTTAGCCTCATAAGTAACTGCACATTGGAATGGTTACATGCCCATAGTCACGTTGTGAGCTGCATTTTCCCCGTTTTCTGGATCCACGTCAAAGCACTTGAGAGAAGTCTTTCAAAGTGCCTTTGTGCGTTTTCTTGGGAGCACACGCGTGACCGTTTCCCAGCTTGTAGTTCGCTAAGATCTGTTTTGGATACGACAACCTGAATTGTATTTCATCAGCATGGTATTGATACTCATCATAATACTAATAATAACAGTCTTGATATAGGCCTAATGCAGAGCCTCTAGGCGCTTTACATATAATGGAGCAATATGAAATATATTAATACGACAAATACAAAAATAGATAAAATTCTCATTTTAAAAACCAGCAATGATATACACAATTATAACACAATTCAAATAACTTAATTTTAAGTAGAATTCGAACATATATATGTGACTCAAGCAGAATAGAAGAGAAAGTGAAACCCATTTGCCTCCCCATACTAAAACATATGGGGTTACACCTGAATCGTCAGCTTTGTGAGGATCTGTGTGTATGTACCCCAAAGCGACATCGGTTCATGTGATGCTAGTGAGACTACTTGTGTCCTTGAATCTTGTCCCTTGCCACTTCATCCTTAGAATCTTCCTCAGGCAGTTTAGATGGAAGCGGTTCAGAGATCTGGCATGTCGTTGGCATACAGTTTTTAAAGTTTTGCAGCCATAAAGTAAAGTTGGCATAACAATGGCTTGGTACACTTTGAGCTTGGTGTCAAGTGTGATGCCGTCTCTTTCCCATACTTTGCTACGAAGGCGACCAAAGACAGCACTAACTTTAACGATCCTGTTGTTAACTTCTGAATCGATGTTGACGGAACGGGATAAGGTACTCCCCAAGTAGGTGAAGTTGTCTGCAGCAGGAAGCTTTTCATTATTGACAGTGATGGTTGGTTCAACATAGGGCTTACTAGGAGCTGGTTGGTAGATAACTTCGGATTTTTTGGTGATGATGGTCAAGGCGAACTTGTCACAGGCAGAGAAGAACAGATTTACAGTGTGTTGCATATCAGCTTCTGAGCCAGCAGCAAGAGGCTGTCATCGGCAAAGAGTAGCTCACAGGCTGTTCCTTCTTGAATCTTGGTTTGGGCCTGCAGTCGCCTCAGGTTGAACAAGCCACCATCAAATCTATAGTTGTATTTGATTCCACTGGAGTCATTTATGAAGGCATACTGAAGCATCATGCTGAATCATGCTGAATAGTATTGGTGCCAAAACACAACCTTGTTTGGCGCCATTTGTAACTGGGAAGCTAGCAGATGATGCGTTCTGATCTTGTACACTTGTCACCATACCATCATAAAATTTGGACATGATTTTCCACAACCCTTCACGGCAGACAGAATCAAATGCCTTTGTTAGATCGACAAACGTGAGATAGAGTTCTAAATTTTGCTCTTGGCGTTTCTCTTGAAGTTGACGAGCAGCAAAAATCATATCGGTGGTACCACGATTTTTTTCTAAAGCCGCACTGACTCTCAGGTAGAAGATCTTCCTGCTCAAGGTGACAGATGAGACGATTCAGGATAATTCTTGCAAGGATTTTGCCAACAATTGGTAGCAGAGATACGCCTCTGTGATTATCACACGACTGTCTGTTTCGTTTCCTCTTATACAGATGGATTATGGAAGCATCTTCTGAGGCACTGACACTTTTCCCACATAGACTTGAGCTTGTTGAGTTTCTCAACTAAGATATGACCTCCTGCTTTGTATACTTCAGCTGGCATTGCATCTGGTCCTGGAGCCTTGCCATTTGATCCTTGCTGACTGATGGCCTCCGCAGTTTTATCCAAGGTAGGTGGATCAGAGAGAGAATTGTTTACTTCCACCTGGGGTAACTGGTTCTATGGCTCCCTCATTTGTAGTGGATGGTCGATTAAGCACGTTTTTAAGCATCTGTCAAGATTTTTTTAGTGTGAGGAGTGTGCTTCCATCTGCACTTATGATTGGTGATGTACCTTATATCTGTGGTCCATATGCTGTTTTGATTGCATTGTAGAACTTCTTGACATATTTGGCATCAGCATATGTTTGGATTTCTTTACTTTTGTTCTTCAACCAGATGGTCTTTAATTTTTCTAAGCCTCGACTCGGCCTGTCTGCGAACATCACAAAAAGCTGCTTTTTCGCTGAGGATTTGGAGTCACATAGATATTCCTTGTCCCGACGATGCTTCTCATCTAAGAGAGCTTGGATCACTTTGTCATTTTCTTCAAACAAGTCTTGGTGTTTGCGGGTAGTACAGCCGAGTATTTCCTGTGATGTTGCATGTGTCTCATGTCTGAATGCAGTCCAATCATCTTCGATATTTCCAGAATCAGGTTGAAGGTCTTCAAGGCGTTTGTCAAGGGCATCATAAAAATATTTACGAAAGCATTTACCTCCGTCCAGCAATGGGCACCACACATGGCTTTGGTTACTTGGACATCATTTTTGTCTTTGCTCCTGACAATTATGTAATCAATCAGATGCCACTGACCAGATCTGGGGTGCATCCATGTAGCCGTCTTGCGAGTAGGTAGTTGAAAGATGGTATTGGTGATGAGAAGATCATGCTCAGCACAAGTGCGGAGGAGTAACAGGCCATTGCTATTGCACTTTCCAATGCCGTGTACACCAAGAGTGCCCTTCCATGAATGATGGTCCCTGCCAACTTTGGCATTGAAGTCGCCTGAGATGATGAGTTTGTCTGATTTGGGAATAGTAGAAATGATGGACTCCAAGTTTCATACAATTTATCTTTGACTTCGTGTCAACGATGTGTCATCGTTGGTGCATTGCATACACACTGACAAAGATGGCCTGTTTGTTGCCAACTAGAGGATGTTTCAGAGTCATCAGCCGATCATTTATAGCTGTTGGAGAGTTTGGAAACTAGGGATGACTTCATTGCAAAACCCACGCCTGCCTCACGACGCTCATTTTCACTACTACCACTCCAAAAGAAGGTATAACCAGCTCCATGTTCCACAATCTGACCTGAATTGGCCAATCGAGTTTCATTGAGGGCAGTAATGTCACAATCATATCTGGTAAGCTCACGTCCAACTATTGCTGTTCTTGTTTCTGGCCTTTCTGATCCAGTATTATCCTTAAGTGTGCGAACATTCCACGCACCTACAATTACCTTTTTTTCGATCTAAGTGCCGGAAACATATTTTGAAACAATGTCAGTGGGTTTCAAAACACCCGTAACCTTTCCATCGTGTAAAAATGTATAGTACGTAATTTTTTGAGTGTTTGGTCCTTATCTGATGAGCGAAGTGTACCCTCTATCAACATAAAACTTGGTATTTAGATAATTACACAATTTTCCTTGTATTCTGACGATTTGTTTTCTATTCATGAAAAGGGTTTGATTGTATTCAAAAGTATCGAAATTACTGAATTTTGCAGCTCATTAATAGGTTTAATGCTATTAACCCAAATAGGGGTACCTATTAAAAAATAAAACAACGATCCGTACAACAGAATCATCTAACAAACAACTCTGCCAAATGGCATTTTCTTTTACGAAACAAAACTGGAGATATTGTGAATCAAAAATACACTTGGTACAAAAATAAACTGAGAAAATGCAAAAATAGTTTTCATACTTACTAGTCATTACCACACCATGTTCTTGCAGCCAATACACTCTTTCCTTAACCGCTAGATGTAAACGAGGTCGCATTTAACCGATCCCTAGTCCTGTTAAACAAATGTGTTTCTATTTTTTTAATTTATGTGAGCTTTTGCAAAATAATACTATGGTCTAAACCGTTGCACTAAGGAAACAAACTTTATTTGAAACAGTAATTAGCATTTTTTTATTTTTTCATGGTTGAAATTACTAAAATAATAAAGCAAGTATTTATATAGTGCTTTACCCACGTTTCAAAGCGCTTTTACAATTATTCCACTGCCACTAGAAAATAATCACATTTTCACATATTGACAATTCAGCAGCCATTAAACGCGCACAGCATTACTACCCCTAACAGCTCGCCTGGTTACCCTGGGTGAAGTGAGACAAGCGAGAAATTTCTTGCCCAGGGACACAAACTCTTGGCTACGCCGGGGCTTCAAACTCACATCCTATGACATAGTCGCTGCTTTTTTTCCACTTGGCCACACACTACAGAAAATACGTCTTTAGAACCCATTTTGACCTCATATGGACCTTACACCAGAAGGTAAGCCCTCAAAATGTTTCTTAAAAATCTGAGAACGCCCAAAAGGTTCCAACAGAACCATAAAAGGTGCTATCAGCAGTTAAAACTATTTTCGGTTCGTTGAAGAACCTTACAGGGTTCCATATAGAGGACAAGTTTAGAACCGCTTTCGCACTTTTTTTTTCTTAAAGTGCACGTGCTCCTAAAAACTGCACAAAACAGAAAATTGATTTCTTCAAGGAAAGAACATTTTTGATTAGGATCTTTCTACCTTAAGTTTTTTTTTCAGAATATTAAGTGAATTATATGTACTTATGATAACAAAATCTATTTATACTTCAGTGCATGCATCAGGGTCAAGGTTGGTTACAATCTATGCACTTTTTTATACACTCTGCACATTACGCTTGAATCACCTCGTCATCGGTGGTTTACTACGTTCACGTCGATACAGATAACTAGCGAATGTATATTTTATTACCTACTTTGCTATCCAAGCCTTTTCATGATTGTAGCACATTCTGTTTCATTTATGGTTCAAACGTTATCCTTGAGGAAAGCTTTCTCTCAAAATTTCAGTTGATCCTGATCCTGCGTTTTGGTGTTTTGAGCAAATGCTTGTATCACAGCGTTCCATATCCCATTCTTTTCAAACTTCTGTTTGCATAACCCTAACCCTCCCGGGAGGAACTGAAGGAGTGAGGGAAGAGGGGAACAAGAAAAGTCGCAAATTCGGGTGGGATTCGAACCCAGGGCCCTTCGGACCCCAGCCCCATGACCCGGGATAGCACGCTACGGCTACGTGCCCATATGAGTCTTGGTTTGATGACGTCATCGCTACTTTCTGGACTTAGTGCATTTTTCTCAATTAACACAGTGAGTTTTGGTGAGCTTTAGCTGTGCTAGGGTTAAGGACAGGAAATACGCAATTACGAATTCCTCGCGATTTCTTAACTTGGGAATTGATTTCGTCTCTCAAAGTAGGAGCTTAGAAAGTGAATTTTCGAGAAAATTACAGACTTTGGAAGTGTAATTTGGCTAAAATGTAGCTTATGAGGCAGAGGTTTTCCTAAAAGCGACCTTCGACCTTAAAGCTCCTTAAGAACTGAATTATGCTTCAACTGAGACTCTTAAGAACTGCTGGAGAGGCGCAAACCCGTACCTCTTTTCTATGTCAGTGTCCCTTCCCTGGGAGCTTATGTAGCATAATACATATTTTACTTCACATTTAAAAAAAATTCCCGGGTTCGAATCCCGGTGGGGTCACTCGCTGGGATTTATTTTGGTACTATCAATTCTGGATTTGATCTGTATACCAGCTATTGATTATATACAGAATACCGCTCTCCTCTATGGTTCACTTGGAATTGGACAAATGGATCATGAAAGCATCCCGTCCTTCTGATGGGACATTAAGCCGTCGGTCCGTGTACTGTGAGTCATAACTGTACATGTACATCGCAGTCAGTGTCGAATAAGGGTAGGGTGAAAACCCCTGACTGTTCCCAATCCATCCAGTCTCAAAGCGGGCCATGTTAGGAGCGTCCGTATCACAGATACACGCGGTCCCGGATCAGCATACTCAGTTGAATAAATCCTGACACCGCCATAAGTAATTACCAGTGTGGTTTATTCCGTTAAGGTTTCCGAATTCATAAGGGAGTCAGAAAGAAGGGTGTCACCTTATGGAAACACCCGACTTGTGGATACGCTAAGAAGACACTATGAGCTAGTAAAATCTCAGTTCCCTTGGCACAGTTCAGTACCTTCCATTCACCAGTGTATTTAGAAAATACACCCCCTGGTTTTTGGGTATGATATATGATACCCAGATCACACAAGGTCAATGTATGTACAAGTACAACCCACTGAACTGTGTCCTAGGTGGATAAGCATATTGTAACTCATAGTGAGAAGACTTCACATTTCATGGTTTCTTACAAGAGAGAATGATATAGCCTAGAAGAAGGTGAAGGTCTGAAATGATGCTACGTGTATTGCTGCTGTCAATTGATTTGACTTCACACTTTGTGGTTAATTACATGCACAGGTGCACAGTTAAGTGCAGCTCTATCTGTTTGCATTATGTTGCACACACGTGTGTTGCATCCCAAACCAATATCTAGGTCAAGCTACTATCAGCTCTAACGGAATAAAATTCCAAATATTAAAATAGTACAATTTAATCAGAATTTGTCAACCACACATGCATAAGGTTGAATATTTATTAATCTTTTCCTGGAGATGGCCAGCGCACACAACTGCTGGTCATCTCCAGGAAAAGATTAATAAATATTCAACCTTGTCTGCCTGGAGAACTACGGCGGTCCGGTAAGTACGTAATTCTGTTTCTAAAATTGAAAAAACAAGTTGGCGTAAATTGAAACCACTGTTTGAAAATTGTCAAGACTGGAATAATACCGAAAGGCATTGTGGCAAAAAGGGATGCGGCCCGTAGCGATTGTGTGTTCACTTTTCCGTGTCTGCGAGCACCGAAGTACCCGACAAAAACGTTCAATTTTATCGCTAGGTTCTATAGGTTCAGACCCAATTACGATACATATTCAGAACAAAACATAGTAACGGACCCTCTGATGCAAAAAACTCCATAGAACCCCTTCGTTTTCCGGAGATATTTGAGATTTAGTTTCATTTGTATACATTCGCTATGACGGACTGATAACGTTAATCCCTCGCGCAGTACTAATTTAGATAATATCTTTCGCAGTCTGTGACACAGACTACGCCGTGGGAAATACTTACCGGACCGCCGTACTGGAGAACTAAGTACTTAAAATTTCACACATGCATAAGCTCAGTGCAAATAATTGTCCTCTCCACCTTAATTTAATTGTGTAAAAGAAAATTTGGTTGGTCGTTGGTATACAGGAAAGGTGCGAGCACGCTCCCTTAGTCCATTCTTGAGCCTACGCCATCGGCTCTTCTTTGCTCCTAGCTTAACAAAGAACATCCTGTTTGCAAGCAATCCTTTGATGAGCTCAGTCAAGCGGATATCCTTGGTAGTTTAGTGGGTAGAAGGGGGTCTCGTGCACCCCCTGAAATAAATTTCTAATCGATGTCACTATATCAGAAAGAATGCGTGGAAAACGATTATCTATGTTAAAAAATTCAAAAAATGGTCCCATCTACATTTTTGTAAATTTATGCAAATTAGGAACGCCATTACAGAAAAACAAATCTTCACAACAAGAAACCACAAACTGTTGCTTCTTGACCATTGTGAACTCTTGTCGATCACATTGTATTATTATTATATCATCTGCTTCGCCTCCAAGATAGCAAACAGCTCATACAGGCCGCTCCAAAGATCTGTAAAAATAAAAACGATGTATACCTGTAAAGTATTTAATTGAATAGTCAAAATAATAATATAATTATACAAATTTAAAAGTATTAGATGTATGTCTTTGACCACACGAAACTCCCTATCTTGTTTGTATGATATGCATTCTTAAATATTTGGAGCGACCAGTTTTTTCCTTTTTCTCCACAATATCGCTTTTGAACCCAGGAAAATTGCTTAATTACTGGGATATGTCATTCTCCACATAATAATAAAAGTCCTAAATTAAAGTATGAGATAATATGTGTTTTGACGAGTATAACACCAGCTTTGGCAATTTTATTTGCTTTGCTAAAAGTGTAAGATGACGGGCAATATGGCGACATTCAAACAATTAAAAACCTAGACATAGCACCCAGAGAGAATGATAAAGGGGTCAATTATAATATGCTAATATTTTTTTTTTTTTTTTTTTTTTTTTTTTTTTTTTTTTTTTTTTTTTTTTTAAATTCAAGATGTCGGCTACTAAAGTCACTTCCAAGATTGTTGAACTCGGTAATATTACCCGCCACTTGATTTCAAATAAGTCAACCAAACACAAATACGCATCTATTGAGTTTTAATTGCTCAAACGCAGGCATTACTCATACTTAAAGTCACATTTCATCCTAATTTGGGGACAATATAAGGTAATTTCTAAGTTTAAACACATTTTGAAGGCGGCTGCAAATTGGTCGCCATAGTGTACTTAATATACTCACAAAGCAAAAAAGCAGATTCCTAGTTTCTATAGTCGAATACTAATTAATTATTTTCTTCATTTTATGACAATAGGACTAAATAATACAGGCATTTAGCACTTTAGTCCTTTGTAGATCTTTTGAGGTGGCCATTTTGTCGACCATCTTGGATCTCGAAGTAAAACAACAAACAAATATGCATGGCAAGCCGGTCTATAAATGGCTCTAAAAGAACATTCCGTTTCTTGTTGTTGAGATACGGTGAAAACTATATTTTTCTTTTAATGGGGCGATTCTAATTTGCATATAAATTTACCTGAAAATGGCTACGTGGGACAATTTTTTTGATTTTTTAACATAGCTAATCGTTTTCTTCTATCGCATTTTTTATTCCTGATCTAGACAATTATAGTAAGATTGATGTTTCGGTTGGGGGGGGGGTGCACGAGACCCCCCTTCTACCCACTAAACTATGGTGAGTTCCAAAGTCTATGGAGTAAGCACCTGTTGCTTACAGAGCATAAATCTGATAGATCGTGGAAGCACGACTCCGGTTATGAGCCAACTCCTTCTCTACAAGCCATTCTCGATGTGTTGAGTTTGGTTGAGAACTTGTTCTTGATTTGTCTGGCCGGAAAACTGATTGTTCTGGTATGAAGTAGCTGTTCTTCTATATCATCATCTATATCATCAAAGAGGCTTATAGGTCATGTCTCATTGAGTAGTGATATTGGTCGATATACTTCTGCGTGTACATACCGAGTGTTTTGCCAGCGTGGCATTATTTTTCACGAATGCACTGGGCTCTGTCAGATAATGCACGTGTCATCAGATAATGCGCGCGGGTCACCACAAGTCACAACTTGTAGTAGCAACTAGAAATACCGTAAATCATTACGCATACCCCTGTCTCACCCCCCAGGCCCGCGCCAGTTGCTGTAGCCTGCTAAAACAACAGCGGGGATCCGTCTGCTCAATACAGTCCACGGTAAGGGTATTATAGGGTCCGGGCTGACTTTTGTTTTCATTTGTAGACTTATGACCCATCTTTTTCAACATATCAATAGCGGGGAGAATTGAATATTAATGATTAAAGACCCAATATACAGTGTTGACTCTTCAAAAGGAATTTTATTATGGGACTACCAGCCAATTGTTGGAACACAATAAAGAATTGTGCTGACGTTCACGGCGATGATTGGGTTTATTATTTTGCTTCGGGGGACCGCATTCCGGTAAAAATGACAGTCCGTATCCCTACATTGGAAAACAAAACCGATTATCGTCATCGTTCGTCGGTTTTTGAATCAGTACTGCTAGGTAAAAGTAAATTTTGTATCTGGTTAGACATAATACACGGCTGTCTTTTGGAAAAAAATATAGCACTTTGGGGCAAGAGGGTCATGTACATGACCTTGATTTACATAGTCGATTTATATGTATCGGTCGCCCCTCGAAGAGCAAACTGAATCGGATACCGACACGTGACCTGGTCCTGACACGTGCACCAAATATTCTGGCTCGTTACCTTTATTAACTACCCATACGGCAAAGCAGCAAGCATTCTTTAGCGCTGTTGTCACAGCAGCGTAATCGATCAAGATGTGAGACTATAACACGTGGTTCTGTACAGGGGTGGTAGGACACGATCTGCTCCCATTTGGTGGCATTGGGGATTTCCAACGGGTAATTTGTGAAACTGCTAGATGCATTACTATGGCAGTCATCCCGGTCCGCAGTGACAAATTAAACAATCATCTCTTAAACATTGTTCAAAAGATCTTAATTATATCATGATAAATTAATAAAAAAATATGAAGTTCACAGCAATCAATGCTTTGTTTAAATTACTGTGCATCTAAACGCCAGACTCCTTCCCCGCAAAAGTAATCTCTATCAAACATAATACCCTTAGAACATACGCGCCATGGTCTACAGAGCTAATGGCGCTCTGTAGCCATGGCGGCTTATCCGATAACCTCTAATATCAAAACATCCCTTTATAATTATTATACACCCCAAAACCATTGCACATCCTGGATATCGACTTACGTATAGGATAAGGCATTAGTGGAGTGCATTCGGGATATAATTGCATGCTGGAGGCATTCACGTTAGCACGAGCGCTCTAGTAGCAACTGAGAAATACCCGTCAATCACTGTGATATCGACTTACGTAATAGGAAAAGGCATTAGTGGAGTGCATTCGGGGATATAATTGCATGCTTGGAGCATTAAATAAATTAACATCTGCATTAGCGGGGCACTGTAGCACGAGCGCTTTATTTATACACATCAAACATAAATACAATATTAATAACCTCTTTTTCTGATATATTTGGGATAACTTTTAGCAATTTATAACTAGGAAATATGTAGGTTCTACATCAACTTTCCATCAACCTAGGTTGACTGGCCATAGAAGCAGCAGCATTGGGTAGAGAAGGTTGTTAAAAAAAGTTATACAATGTAGTATATGAGTTACCAGCGTAATAATAGGTTAGTCTTCTTACATATGGCCATGATTACCATTGAACGTAGCAATTACGGCATTGTCAATACTATACTTCACACTTCAACCAATCGGAGTTGGTGAATAAGCGCATCGCTTTGGCAATGTCCGAAATTATTCATCAGTTTCTTGATGATCGCATCTGTTTGTATAGGTAAAATCGGGGTTATTAACACCGCATATGTTAAAATAGAGATGGTTAGACCTACTGGCCGTAAGTTTGCTTGTTTTTTACACCCATATAAATAGATTCTATTTTAAAGGTATAGACTCTGTAGTGATTTATCTGATTATTTCCCTCGTTCGTAAAGCCCCATAACCATGGGAGGTGTGGTAATGTGACGTTCTGGCCTTGGTATTATTGCCTTATCATGGCAAGTGAACTGTTCAAAGCGCTTTCACTCGAGGTGGAAGTAAAGCTGGCTGGTGCATTAGTAAAAAATCCTATTGTTTAATAATGCACGCATGCATATTTAATTCGTGTCATAATGCATTCATATTTAAATCGTTTCATAATGCACGCATAGTCAAAACGGGTCATAATGCACGCATGCAATATATCATATTAGTAAGCGTGCATTCGCGAATATAATTTTTACCAGATAAACAAAGAAAACCACTCGAAAATATTGCTCTAGTGGTTACTGCTCAATAGCAAGTAACATGTCTGCATCGTAAAAATTATAACTCCGCTACCCTCTACTATCTTCGTATCTACAATCTATGGTGTCAGTCTGACTTAGATTATTGTGTTGAAAAAAATATTGGTTTCTCGTGTAAAGTATAGTGAATTCAAATGCGCAGACCATTGTTCCAAATAATTTATTTTGTACTTTTTCTTTCTCAGAAACGCGTACCACTTAATTAACGAGAACAAGCTTTTTTTGTACTCTCAAGGACGATAGCGTTTGACCATTAAATATTGATGTTACATATAAAATTCCTTATGTTATACTTTGTCAAGTTCGAAAGCCGTTCAGAATTTTAACTGCTAACCGTGGCAGTGCGTCAGCCGCGAGCATTTGAGTGGGCCGTCACCAGTAAAACCGCACTCGCGGCATTAAAGCGACGGCGTTTTTACAACTCGCGCACAAAGATAGCATACCTTTACGTGTGCGTAAAAGCGCGTCAATGTTATGACACATCACTGCACTGAAGTGAGAGTGTACTATACATGTTGGCTATATAAAGTAGGCCCATAAGAATTAAGGATACTTCAAGAAACCCAAATTCACAAATAAAATCGTTTTCACAATGCAGAAACCGAGTCAGTTTTGTACATGCATGTCTGCGTTGGTCTTTTACATATAATACAGTGGGGCGCTGGTAATTGGTAAAAGAAAATTCAGATGCATTTATATGCAAATCGTCATGATGGGTTTGTTTGAAAAAAGTATGCGGCTAGTGGCGAAAAGTGTATCTTCTATCAATTTCATTGCCGTCGTTTCATCACTAATGGGTTTGATTGAAACTACCTGAAGGGGGGGGGGGGGGAGGTGCGAGAAAGATTAACCACTCTAAGCGTCTTAGAGGGTCTGATCTTTCTCGCACTTCCATAACTTTTCCAGGCTCTTAGGAGTGCTAAATAACATGAGTCACCCACTGGTGAATCCAACTGTATTGGCACTGTATATAAAAATAAGATAATGAGTAGTAATCTGATAGAATTAATTCCGATACTGTATCTAAAACAATGTCACAGCGCAAGGCAGATCCACTATTTCATTTTTTTTTTCAGTTGTAGACTATGTGAAAAGGTTAGATTAATATACTGAGACTCTTATACCTACTATCTCTTAAGTCCTAGGATTAAAGCCACTATCAAAAAAAGGTCAATATTTAAAAAAAACCTAAACAAATCGCACCCCTGTATTTTTCATCAAGTCCATTTTTTTCATTCAGTGTTGTATTGGAAATTTGCTGTACAATAGATTTCAGGTTAAGCGTAACACGGCCGTATTTGTCAAGAAAAGATGATTTTTATGTCTTTTTTTAGAATAAAAGACTTTTTTTCAGGTCTAGAACAGCCTTAAATGGCATCTTCAAGAACTCTCTAACAATGCCTTAAGTGTCATGTTTTCTCAAAGAAGAGTATATAAGTGTTGGGGGGATTGACCTAGCACTAACATAAACAATTTAGAGACAAAATGGGCATTTTAAATTTTAAAAAATGGACTGATTATGCTTAAAGCGGCACTTAAGTGACGCAGGGTTTTTTACTCCTGTTAGTGTCTACTAAGGAAACCACCTTTCCGAGGATTTTTTGCATTGCAAAATTTCATACCACATTTGAAGGGTCATAAGACAACTCGCAAATCAGCATAAAATGAATTTAGTATTTGGGCTGCAATTAAGGGGTAAATATTTTTTTTCAAAACACGCGAAATTGGGCAAAAAGACGGAAAATTCGCAGATGAGCCTTGAGCTTAATTGAATTTTTTGAAAACTTATGTATTTGATATCTACTTTAGAGACACCACATTACATAATTTAACACAAAACTTGAAGTTTTATTAGCAATCGTGATTTTTTACGGGTGTTGCAAAATACACGTCATTTTCCCACAGAGTTTGTAGTAACGGTTTAGCCACGATGAGATTGTTTGTTTTCAGCACATAAAGGTTAATTATTTGTAATGTTACTAATAACTGTTTACTTACATGTATGTGTGCACATATTTCAGCAAAAAAAATGGCTATGGTTCTTTGATTTTTAAAAATATTTTCAGCTGACTTATGTTAGTTCTGTTAATGCCCGGGGGGGTTGCATGGGACCCCACAAATCAATTCATTAACGGCTTGGCCGATTTTAATTTTTTTGGTATGAAAAGAAGCGCATTAATTCATCAGCCGATCAACCTATGGAACAAATGAATCAGAAAAAAATGGTAATTAAAGGGTCATGGCCCCATCACTAATAGCCTCGTCCCCAGAAGCCCAGATTTTACCGGAAGTGGTCAAAATTGTGTTATCAGAAGAAAGCTACTATTTTTCTCATTTACCCTGTGAAATCTTAGGGCAAAAAGATGTTTGGTGTGAAAGTTATGGGCGAAAATGTGCCCCATTTTTGTCGACCAATATTAAAGCAATATAACAGCACATTTTTTGAAGAGCGCCCCCAATTTTCAAAATTTGATATTTTTGCACAGTTATGTTGGTAATTGTCTAGGAAACTATACCTGCGAACGAGAATGCTAAAAAATGCGTATTTATCATAAAATAAGCGATTTTGTAATTAGAATTGGGATCCCAGATTGTACTTAGTGGCAGAGCTGGAAATGCTAAGTTTATGTTCGTCCATGATGAAATAGTGCCACCTCAAGAAAAATGACCTCTAACTTGACTTTCCTGAACCAATAAAACAACTAATGGATGAGCGTAGACACGTACATGGCGCTATTTCCCGGCTATTTCATATCGGAAGGCCGTTTCCAGCAGCCGTTGAATTATTATCGGAGATCTCCGATATTAATTATTCTAATTACAAAATTCCTTCGCTTGCGAAACATAGACATTTTCGAGCTTAACCATTCACAGGTATAATTTACTAGCCAGTTACCAATGCAAACGTGTAAAAATCTCAAACTTTTTAAACATTGGGGCGCTCTTCAAAAAATGTGCTATTATTGCTTTAATTTTACATAATACTTTAAATATATGGGGCTTACAAAATCACGTTTTTAGCTCTCACATCAAAACGGATTAAAATATCGGCGCGAAACTTTACACATGAAGTTTTGTTGCGAAGGCCATTCTATCAAGATGAAAATTTGATAAGGGGCCACCCCCCTTTAAAGGGATTTATTGGTATGAATCTATCGGCACATATATAATGAAATATCCCTAAATATATATTTCATTATATATGTGCCGATAGATTCATACCAATAAATCACTTAAAGGGAACTAAACACAAAACCCTTATCCTACATGTGATGTACACATGATCATCCTGATCGAATAGGCTATATCATATACCATAGATAAGTAGAGAACCGTCCCATTGTTGGTCTCCCCTGTTAGCTCGTACGAAGCAAGTTAAAACTGGCGAAGCGAAGCAGCGACTAATCTCTGCAACTCACACTTTTTTCCATTAACATCATGCTTAAGTATCCCCATATCATGACTAGAGCCCAGTACAGGCCTTTTCTAAGGTCCTGCCTTGACTATAGTGTCATTGAATGTGGAGGGTTTTTCAGTGCCAAAAAGTACCATCATTGCTGATTTGTGTAACAAATCTGCAATGAAACCCACAGATGATCAATAACCACCGCCCCAACCACCAGGAATGGTCCCTTGCCACCGCGTGACCACATCGACAATACGGAAGTGCTATATTTTTGAGAACAGGTACCGAATAGAAGCAACCTCAATATCCATATGATAACAACATTGAAGTCCCACCATTGAGCTTGTTTTTCTGTCATAGCTACATCTGTCTACAAACCTCCCTCATTAGACTTGTGAGCACCCTCAGCTCACCCCTGGGAATTCCACCAAACCTCACTTCTTTCGTCATTGGCGATTCACACAGCCATATACCCAATGGGGCTACATTGAAACTACCAAAGACGGACAGCTGTCGAGAATTGATAGCCAGTCAACATCTACTCTCCTTCACGACTCTAACTGCCGACATCATTTCCATAAGTTGCCCTCTGTAAGAGATGGTTATAACCCTGATCTAGCTATTTTAAGCACACATCTAACCTTTGTAGCAAGTTGTTCTGGATCCTGTTTCCACAAACTCAACATCGACCAATCGGTATCCAAGTCAACGCTTTCAGTAAGACCAAACAAGTGGCCTTTTAAGCGCCGCTTTAACTACAAGAAATCAGACTGGCAAGGATTCACTGATGACCTGGATCAGCACGTGAAGAGGATTGCTCCAAAACCCCAATAACTATGAACAAATGTGCCCAACTAGTGAACAAGACTGCCACGAGATTCATACCCAGAGGTTGTAGGACGGAATATACCAGGCCTTTCCAGACTGGTGCTACGTAACACCAACACCAACAACAACCAAGCATTTTATAGCGCCCCACAAAGACCGCCAGCGCTTTACAAAATAAACATACATAATAAACTAATAAGCATTTACAACCTCGCAATATACATCAGAAATCCAAATATAACACAATTAAAAATGCATGAAATTTGCAAATTGCACATATCATAAACCATGCAAACATCATAAAAACAATACGTTTTAAGTTTTTTCTTGAAGATTTGAAGTGTAATCACTTTCCTGATGATTTTTGGAAGTGGGAATTCCAGAGTCGTGGAGCAGAAGCGTACAAGGCACGATCACCTAGTGGAGTGGATTTGGTCTGGGAAGTGTAGAAAGTGTTTTGTCATATGATGAGCGAGTGGCATAAACAGATGATTTAAAAGAATCAGTTCCTGAAGAATAGGAACGGTGCCATGGAGTTGATGCCCTTGAACACATAACAAGGAGTTTGAAAGGTTTGTTTTTTTTTATACTTTGGCGTACAGTTAGCCAATGGAGGCGAACGGAACAAACGGAGCGCTAGGATGGTCACGGCTAGCTATAAAAACCAACGGAAGAATTCAGAGTATAGTCACCATTTTTGAAGCTTAGTCCTTTTTCGTCTGAAACAACTGCTAAGGTGAGGAAGTCTCGGGAGTGATCTCCCGAAAAGATCAAAACTGGCACATTTCATTGAATCCACCGATATGACTCATAACAGCAGAAGCATGGTCGTACCATCCGAAAGCTCCGAGGGATCCAACATAACCTCCCACAGCTCAAATGTTACCCCAACCAAAGTTGGCCCACCAACTGCTTTTAAATGTCAATTGCAGCAAGAAAACCAAGAAGATCAAACTAGAACACATCAGAGTTATAGTGGTGACCCTGTTTTCAACTCCGCCCCTTCAACATGGAGATTGGAATCCGGTATTGCTAAACTTCAACCATGAAAAGCATTAGCCTTGACAACATCCTACTGAGGCAACTAAACAATCTTGGCCCAGTAGCACAGGAATGAGCTTTTGAGCTCTACAATTGCTGCCTTATTTCCCACAGGGTTCCCAAAGATCTGGAGGAAGAGCACATTTATGGCACTCCTAAAGCATGGGAAAGATCCCTCCAATCCCAAGAGCTCCGACCTATATCACTCTTAAACTAACCCTACAAGCTCTTTGAACGCCTCCTGCTCAACGTATCGCACCCGTGATAGACGAACACATCATACCAAACAAGCAGGTTTCCGGCCAGGCAATCAACAACAAGCCAAGACTTGTACTCAACCTAACTCAAACCATTAGGATGGTTTCGAGAAGGGTTATGGTAACCGGAGCTGTATTCGTCGCCCTATCAGCAGCATACGACCTGTTACTCACAGATGGCCTACTCCATAAGATCCTGGAATTACCAAGGACATCCGCTTGACTGATCTTTCGTGGATTGCTTGCTAACAGGATGTTCTTTTGTTCATCTATGGGGGCAGCGAAGAAGAGCCGATGGGTAGCTCAAGAATGGTTCTACCACAGGGAGTGTACTTGCACTCTCCCTTTTCACATATGATACCAACGACCAACCTAGGAGTGTCCGGAACTGTCGTTTTAATTTATGCAGCCGATCTTGGAATTAGCGCACAAGATGCCGACTTCAAAGTTGTTGCAGAGAGCTCTCCAATCTTTGATTGAACTCACTCCTTATTATGAGGAAAACCACCGACGTGCAATCCATCACAGAAACATTGGTTTGCATCTACATCTACGCAACCGTGAAGTAAAATTTCAGCTTAAGTTTACCTGTTCTGGAAAAAACACAACAACCTCCCTGGAGCACTGTGATAACCCGTCCTACCTAGGAGTCACCTTTGACCGCACCTCTCTTAATAAGACCCACATTGAGAAGACGAGAGTAAAGTAATGTTTCACCAATAATCTTGACCCAAACTCACTGGCACCAGATGTGTTGCTCGCCCACTTACCCGAGAATCGACTGCACTTGCCCGGTGCTTACTCATGTGCAGAGTATGCCTGCCCTGTATTGGAAGATCAACCCCTGCCAAGAAGCTTTACCAGCTTAAATGCCTCCTGCCGGCTTATCACAGGTGCCTCCGTCCAACACACGGAAAAATTGTACATCCTAGCAGGAATTGCTCCACCAGACCAGACATCCGTCGTAGCGTGCTGAGCATGCAGAGCGTAGCCTGCCCATGCCAATGTGATGCACCCAGTCTGTACAGATACCTGCTTCCAACCGCCTTAAATCTATAGAGAGTTTTCTTAAGCAAAGTCCAACCCTTGAAACAGTCTCTAAGGAGGAAAAGAGAGTCGCCTTGTTGAAAAAAGACTTGCCATCACCCAATTTAACATCTATCGTTATTGAACCTTGTGAGCATCTTCCACCCGCGGAGCTGACTCCTCATGGCTGAATGGCGATGCCTCCAAAGATTGAGAACCAGAACTGGCCGATCTAAGGTTTCCTTGCAGAAGAGTGGCTATCTGGACGCAGGTCAGGATACTACCTGTGGTTGTGGAACAGCACCCACAGACAATGGAACAGCCCTTGGTCTGGGGGCCCACTGCTGGAGCAATCCATGCACAAACAAGGACCTTGCTGAATTCATTTGAAGGCAGCCCTACGTTGCACCTCTGGCTGGATCATTTTGAGAACCACAGTGGTTTTGGACCGATAGAATAAGAAGAAGAATTATACATAGAGGGCCTCTATGAGAAGATTTTTGAGTTGCTAATGTCCTCCGTGAAAATGAAATTCTGCCATGAATAAATACAAAATGTATCTCATATAATCCGTACATCTATCAAAGAATGCTCTTTATTTGGCCTCTGGTTATTGAGTTCTATGGTTTCTGAGTCAGGAGTTCTGAAGGAAACATAATAACTGTATAGTCAATTACACATTGATCACTTTCCATGCTCTCGCTACTTGATAAGATGGTTTCTTCGTCAAAATAAGAGGTCATAAATTATTGTCTCTACTTCCTTGCCTTTAAACCCCAATATCAAGAATACAATGTCAAAAGAATCGGATATATTATTATTTCTTTGCTTAATTATGGCTGTATTTTAAATAATAATTACACATATACTCATATGCAGCTTTTATACTTAGTTCTCCATGCTACATATCTTTATTAATCTTTCCCGGAGACGGCCAGCGCACCTCAATTTTGAACAAAAAAAATGGCGCTTGGCGGGACTCGAACCGGCAACCTCCGAACTACAGATGACGCGCTCTTACCAATTAGCTAACAAGCCAGGGTTTGTAGAGGTGTCGATAGATTTATCTATAGATGTTAGGTCGAAAGGTGTCCCATCGCTTTCCTAGCAGATAGCATCAGAACGGTATATTTAAAAATCAATTTATATTTGTTTTGAAATGTTTAATACTTTATTCCTCCAGGACAGTAAGGATTAATATATTTTATTAATCTTTTCCTGTATACGACCATCGCACACAATGTGTAAAAAACCCATGTTCGTATCTGTATTTAAAATATATCTATATTCTTCTAATGGCCTAGACTAACATTTGAAGCAAATTGAAGCAATTTCAATATTTTGTAAAAATGGCAAAGTGCCGCTTTAACACTAAATACCATAGAATGTATAGAATTTATATTTGAATACACGTATCATTATTAAACACAAACTACAAACAACAATTCCGAGAATATTGTGAACTGAGGGATAAAAGAGAAAACGACCAATACAGAGAACATAGGGATAACCTGAATCATCACCTGCGAGAATCTGTGGGAGTGTACCGCACTGTGACATTGGCGAAGTCTTGATCTTTCCTGGATAACCGCATTGGGGGACGATAAGAAATCAAGAAAGTGCAACGTTAACAATATCACAGTGTTAATGACTATCTGCGTCAAAAACTAAAGGTATGGAGCCAAAATGCTGTGTAAAAAGTGTCTTGAGACGTGACTAAGCTATTAACCCTTAGCCCGGGATTGGGGCTACTTCTAGCCCAGATTCGCTTCACCGGATGAAGGTGAACATTGCTGAAAGCTAGCGAGCAATTCTGGCCGGAGCTTGCTCTAGATTTGTAGACATAATGTCTCGCCTCGAGGCTGTTTTTCAATGAAACTGTAACCTGCTAGCGGCTGGTCTGTCCACAGAAGTGTGTTTGGCAGCATGTCACAAGCAGCAAATCTTTATTGCTAAAGTCCCTGGTGTGCGAGGCCCAGGAAATTGCTGAAAGAGAGTTTATTTCATAGATACGCCGCTTTGTTGATGAGTTGACGACACCATCAACTCAAGTCTACTGCATTACAACCAAGGTTCTTGGTGGTAAATGCAGCTGGATGACCTCAGAGAGAGCGGTAGGCAGGTGAGAAGCAGAATCTTTCTTGTTTTCTTATCTTCCACCAATCCGGTTACCAAAAAATAAGATCAAGACTTGAGGGAGTCCACCAAATCATAAATACAAACCTTCTTTATGCCCGGCTCCATAATTTGGTTTGGTTTTTAAAAAATGTCCCCCTTGCCTCAGGAACCACACGCATTATATCACACCTTCATACATCTGCTTTTCAAGGCACTTGAGAAAATACTTTATTGTGAAGAAAAAAAATCAACTTATCGCACCTATTTTAAATTTTACATCTATGTTCGCCTTTTGACCCTCCGCAATTTGGAACCCAAAAATTAAGCATGCATTAATATGATTTTATTCATCCATTTAACATCATCGTTTGTATAGAATAGTGAGCTCTTATCTCAAGAATAAAAATATTGTGATAAAAAACAAAATATTAAAACAAGACGCGACTTACAATGAGCTGAATACGATCTGTGCGTGCTGTTCAAAAGCCTAACCACATGGAAGTGTAACATGTATCAGACTAATTGAAAATGAGCTGTACATAATTTATGATATAATTATTGTTACATACAAACATGGTGCCGCTAGCACGTACATGTAGAACATTAGTAGTTAATAGACGAATCATTACGACGCATGTCATATGCATGTAATTTTAATTGCCAAATATCCGCTATTACAAAATAAGGTCCCAATGCACGGTAGGTACTTCCTCCAGTTATAATTGGTAGACGTTTAAAAGTTTCGTTGAAAATTCAAGACAGACTTGTTACATAGAACAGCTCCAGCATTTTATACATTATCATATTATTTTTAAATTTTCCTTGCTTTACACTTAAGTGCCCGGGGGGGGGGGGGTTCCATAGTACCCAACATTTGATTTTTTTGCGATTTCTCGGTTACGCAATCAAATTTTTCAGGAGTTTTTTGCTAATTAAATCTGATTGAGTAAACGCTTTTCCTGATACAAAAAAAAAAATAAATCCGCCACGGCTTCATTAGAATAATTAGGTTGGGTCCCTAGGAACCCCCCCCCCCCCCTTGGCACTAACGGAAGTAAAAAAATCAAGATATTTTACTAATTAAAAAATTAAAGTAATTAAATCTTGGATTTTATTTCCTGAGATGAGTATACCTTATTAGGTATTATTAATAATTAATAATACTTAAATCAATAACCTTTATACGCTGATAGCATCAATTTCAATTTTGTCATGCCGTGCTCTTAACTGTGTAAGTCTATGGGAAAAATAAGGCGATTTTGAAGTTTCTGAGAAAAATACAATATGGTATAAATTTGGCTATATTTTGCAATGATTATTTTAATTGGTTATTCTAGAGTAGATATAATGAATTATTTTGGTTCAAATCCTTATATTGGAGTTGCTGAGGATGGAAATGTGCGAACCACTCTTTTTCGAAGAGTGACAATTTAAATTGGCCATAGGTCATAGGTCAAAGGTCGGATTTTCATTTTATTGTGGGTATGTGGTTCTTACGTGACCCCCATTTATTTGTGTTAGTGTCATGATCAAACTCCCACGGGAAAGTGGTTATCTGGGTTGGGTCCCTATGAACCCCCCCCCCCCCTTGGCACTAACGGAAGTTTTTTTTTAGCTTGGGCACTTAAGTGTTACAATCGTAAATGTCTTGACCATCCACATCCATAAACCCCACATTGAAAGTGCCAGCTTATTTTGCGTCCCAAATTTTGTGAATTTCAATTTTAACCACGGCGGCCCCAACACTTACTGCAAAGCAATTGAAATTTAATTATACCATATTCACCTTATAATCTATTTTTTGTCTTTTTCCTATCCATCCCTTTTTGTTTTCTTTCTTTCTTTCTTCCCTTCCTCTTTTAACTCGCCTGGCACAAAGCAGCCCAATTTTCTGTGGCCCACGTGGGGAATTCCACAACAGGTCTATGGTCAGTCTGCCGAAATGTAGAGACTACTCTATAAGGTAGAGTAGTTTTCGTACTAAAATTGATTTTATGACTGACTTTGTCAATTTCAGGGTACTTAGTTTTTTAAAAAAAATAGGGTACTTTTTTCAATCGCGTCTTCAGGCGCCATTTTGAATGTCAAAATCGCCTCCATTTTTCAATATGTTTTGCCTTCTATCTCGAATTGTGAGAAACGTAGAAGAATGGTGGCAATATCTATGTTTGTGAT
Organism: Ophioderma brevispina; assembly: GCA_023653785.1. Classification (NCBI taxonomy): domain Eukaryota; kingdom Metazoa; phylum Echinodermata; class Ophiuroidea; order Amphilepidida; family Ophiodermatidae; genus Ophioderma; species Ophioderma brevispina. The sequence continues at coordinate 2,390 of JAMKCH010036538.1, read as the reverse complement.
ACCAGGGATTCCATTAAAACCACTCAGTTTAGCCGCCATCTTGAATTTCAAAATGGCCCCCTTGTGGATCATACTTTGTCTTATATATCGACTTGTGACCAACTACGGCGGCCCGTAAAGTATTTTCCACGGTGTAGTCTGTGTGTCACAGACTGCGAAAGATATTGTCGAAATTGGCACTGCGCGCGAGATAAACGTTATCAGTCCTCCATAGAGAATGTGTGTAAACTTATTTCTCAAATATCTCCGAAAAACAAAGGGATTCTGTGGATGTTTTTGCATCAGAGGGTCAGGTTACTCTGTTTTGTTTTGAATATGTATCGTAATTGGGTCTGAACATATAGAACTTAGCGAGAAAATTGAACATTTTTATCGGGTACTTTTATCGGAGACATGAAAAGTGAACACGCAATCGGTACGGTCGCATCCACTTTACCCACAATGCATTTCGATATTTTTCCAGTCTTGAGAATTTTCAAACACTGCTTTCAATTTACGCCAAATTTTTTTCAATTTGAGAATCGGAATTACGACTTACCGGACCCGCCGTAGCGGGAGCAACGTTCGAAAGGAAAAATATGTATCAATGACATGATGTTTGTGATGCCAGGGATTCCATTAAAAGCACTTATAGTATTTACCCTAATTTGATTAGCTGCATCTTGATTTTAAAAATGGTTAGCCATTTTTTGTTTTTAATATTCCAATACCACTTTACGAATTGGTGGCAATATACCATGCTTGTGATATAATGGAATTCCGTCAATTAGCTATTGGTTTTTAGCCGTCATCTTTAATGTCAAAAATGGCTACAATTTATGACAATGTACTATATATTTATTGCAAGCAACGTAAATTGAAAAAACCTGGTAGTAAATATCATGTTTGTAATGAGAGAGATATTCAAAAAAAATAAAACAAAAGCATATATTTGTAATTTGTTCAGCCATAATAACAATATAACAAATACAGTATTATAAAACAATGCAGTATATTAGGCGCCATTTTGTGGTTTCAAATCTCATTTGTTTAGGGATTCGCACGGGAAAAGTACTTTTTTAATGGAAAAGAGAAAAATGCAATTCCCCAAGGCTCTGTGAGATCATGCAGGTGTTATTTAAACATAAAGAGATGTGCTAAGAGATGAACTGATTTCCCCAAAAGGCTCTAAATTTAGAAAATTAGTCAATTGTTTATGCCAAAAAAGACAGCTTGTAAAATTAATCATTATGTAAAAATATTGCAATTGCAGATGATGGCCTTTATATGCACCCATTGGTCAGATCAGTGTTTAAGCGATGTTTAGATATGATTTTGTAATACCTAGTGGCCAAAATTTGGTTTCGCGCTGGCAGCTTTAACGCGTTGGGCTTTTGCGCCGACATGTTTTGTAAATTGTCTGACTTTTAAATGCGCTTCTTTTCATACCCAAAGAAATAGCGTCATGAGTTATTAGTGGGCTCCAATGCAACACCCCCCCCCCCCCACACCCTTGGGCACGAACGGAAGTCATATGAGAATATTTTTTAAAAAATCACAAAACCAAAGCGATTTTTTTGCGATATAAGTTCGCACATACATTGTAAGTAAACAATTATTAGTAACATTAAAATAATTAACCCGGTATGCCTGAAAAACAAAACATTTAATCGTGGGACGTTGCCTAACCGTTACGTACAAAACTATGGGAAAATGACGGCGGTATTTGCAAAACACCGTAAAAAATACCAGGAATCCCTCCTAAACCTGCTTGATTTTGTGTGAAAATATATGTTAATTGGGTCGTTCTAGGAGAGATATCGACAAAATAAGTTTAAAAATGTTGATGTAAGCGCAAGGCTCATTTGAATTTTCCGTCTTTTGCCCAATTTCGAGTGTTTTGAAAAACAAGGTTTTGGCCCCTAATTTGCAACTCAATAAATGAACAAAATTCATTTTTATTGATGATTTGGGGTGTCTTATGACTTTCCCATGTGGTATCAATTTCGTGCAAATATTCCGTCGGGAAAGTGGTTTCATTGGGCACTAACGGGAGTGAATACCCCTTGGTCACTTAGGTGTGTTAAGATGGGGAAAGACCAAAGATGGTTCTCGATAGTAGAGGGCAAAACGTTACGTAATTCTTTAGAAATACAGCCGTTCCTCGCTATTGTTTTGCCTACCACAAGGAGAAAACATAGAGTACCAACAATAGAAAGCAATGGCTTGCATCCGATTCTTCACATTACTTGTTGGGTGCCGCTTGTGCATATACACTAATCGGTTGTGATACAATAAGGTATGTGTTAGAGGTGGCCAGAGTGTTAATAATGTTGTACCGGATCATTGTCGCTTAAGATACTTTTTTTTTCTCATAATGAAATGCGCGCGTAGGTGAAAAGATGTATTCA